>JBAMHZ010222839.1:0-14075 GCA_037177395.1 Alpinia galanga | reverse complement strand
GACAGCATTAGAGAAAATTTCTGGTTTATTTGGATCTTTTTCAACCATTCTCCAGAAGGAGGATCCTGAAGGTACATAAATTAAACTACTTGACTTCCATTAGTTGTATGAATGTGCATATGCCACATTGCATTTTTTCTATGATTGGATTACTTCCATTCCCCATTTATTAATAAAAATGTTCACTGTGATGGATTACATATGTGTATCGGTATCTTACCAAATAAGTGTATTGGTATCTTACTAAATAAGATGTCAATGTACTGTAAAAAAAACAAGTATGTCTGGGCTGGTTAAATATCTGTCATTAGATGGAAGATCCAGTTGTCTTGATGAAGTCAGCTTAAAGTAACACTAGAGAGGAGGCCCCTGAAGGTTTCTTTTCAATTTAGTTAAAGGTAAGTATGGAATTATGTGATCATTTTGAGTCTAATGACTTTTCTCTGTTCTCTAAAAAGCCACGCATGCCATTCCTGACGTGGCTAGTAAAATCGTGAGATTTGAGATGTTTGATTCGTAATACAGTTATTATCTTACGTGTGAATCACCATACATCTTACCTTATCCAAATTCCAGTGTAATAAGTTCCCAATTAGTTGTTGTTTAAGGTCCTAGTCTGTAACCTTAATTGATTGCTTTAGCTTGTTCTTTATGCTATTTTCATAGGAGAGTGAAATCATGTGACACTGAAAGCAGTTATATTGTTTTAGGTTTCCTTTGATCTTCTACTGGAACAAATTATAAAAAATGAAACTGTATTAAGCATGTCTATTACAGGACTTGTATATTGTCCTAGAGTTCCTACTGATTCTCAGCATTGGTAAGTAATAGCATATCTATCAAGATTGATACTGAATGCTACCGTCAATAGTCAATCTTTACCTATTCTAGACTATGATTAAGCTAAAGAAATCTAACGAGTAAAGCCACAAAGAACAAAGTGCATTTTTAGGGTTTAGACAATTTTCAGTCAATGGTTATACTTTACCTTTTGTATGATCTTCATGTACATATCATTTAGGTTAATGGAAATCAATAACGAGTTCTTTTATGACAGAGGTTCTCTTTTTCACATCCAATTGCAGGATCATTCTCTAAGCAAAGCAGTTGGGAGTTGATGCCAAGGTAATGGCAGGAAAATGAAAGCAAGTTCATACAGGAACGACATTTATTCTACTTCTCTTTATGCATTATCTTGTATTTTCAGAAGACCTGATTCTGCTAATAACACACGACATCGTCAGACTGCTTCACTCTCAGCTGATATGGATGTCCATAGATCAGAAGGTGGTCCTGTAAATGCAGGTACTGACCGTATTTAGGCTTTCTTGCTAAACATCACTTCTGTAAGTTTAACTGATTTTCAGTTTCATGTGGGTTGCAAACTGTGAATTTTTTTATCATCTAAACTGAAAATGGATACACTGGAGAATGATTTTATCCATTTGAAGAAGAGTTACATCTGAAGACTATGGAAAAATGCTGCTGGTTCTAAGTTCTAGTTTTGTAGACTTTTTAACTATGTATGAAGAAGTGCAGGTATATTTGGCTGTTGCCAGTTAATTATTTTTAGATCACAAAATGGCCTTTGGATTTCCTTTCACATCCTGACTTTTATTCAGAATAAGAATATAATGGGCAGTTCAATGGCTATGTAATATAATTATCATTTAGATGATGACTATTGGTCCATATGCTCTCAAGGCAAAAAGTTAAATGGAACATGACAATCATATTGGAGCCATCACCGTAAAACTCTACTGGTGTTAGGTTTTGACATCACATTAAATGATTAATTCTTTTTATGCTTTAGATTTGTCTCTCTGGAAAGTGGAAACTAATAACGTTTAATAGATCAATGAAACTATAGAGCACCAAGTTGCACTATGGTTGCAGCATTTTATATCTCCTGGCTAACTTCTTAGTAAATTTTCGAAGTAGCTTTTCATGGATATATACTTGGGCAATTTATTGAGGCCCTCATATTTTGCATTTGTGTACAGGATCTTATTTTTGTTGTCTTTTTAGCACTGAGGATCCTTGATTTTCCTAAAATTCTTGGAAGACTATGCCCCTATTTTTAATTATTTCAGTTGTTAAAACCTTTTTGACTTATTTTAATAACTGCATATGTGTCAATTTTTTTATCTTTGAAACTAGCCCTTTACTTCAAATGTCTGCATTGTCCTCATAAACCAAAATGAGGGACCTTTTTGTTGACTGAAAAGTTAGGAGAATCACATGAAAATAGTGGCAGAAGACACTCTTAGTTTATAATTTGGTAGCCACATCCAAAACTTGAAATTATTCTAGATTCTAGCAAGTTCCAAATGACATATACCCCAAAGATGAAAAGAGATATCTTTTGGCCATATTACTTGTCAATTTGGTTCTGAATTCGTAATATTTCTTATGTTGAGAGCCCAAAGTAAAATCTGTAAAATAAGATGATTGAGTGAATCATTCTTCATTCAATATTCAACATATTATGATTGCAATAGATGATTACTTTTTTATTGGTGATAATGTGACTACAAAGATAATTAATATAAATGGAGAATACGTATTATATCATGCAAACTGGAAAAAATATATTGAAAGTCAATCAAAAGACAATCAAAGTAAGAGATTGTTAAATAATCCCTTTCAGTTAACACATACCTTAAACTAGAGATGCAATTTGCATCAAGTATGGATGAGATTTTTTTGAATTTCAAAAGTCTGTTTGCGCAATACACATAGCCTGGATTGATCTGTGCAACTTTTAGGATGACAGAATATCTACAATATTTTATGCTTTTCAGATTACCATCTAATGTCAGATCAAATGACCTACATGGTTTATGAATGATTTGCATATTTGTGGTTTTGTGCGCAATGGTGGAGGACAATTGATGAGGAGCATTAAGGGTGGACAATTGCATCTGAGGCAACTCTTGCCAACAAGCTGTGGGTTTAGGCAACTGTAACTGATAATTTAATGGCAGTGGGTGGTGGCCTGGTGGAGGAAGCACCATGAATTGCTAAATCAATGTGACAACAAATGAAATAAAGAGGATTTCAAAAGGGAGGGGAGGCCATGACTATCTCACAACCTCCTGTGTAATCAAGACGTTTATCTTGCAACCTCTCCTCTAACTCAGACACAAAAATAAATGCTAGATGATTGAAGTTGGCTCTACTACCATGTAAACTAAAATGACTTGGTGAACAATTCCTCATTCAATATATTATGGCTATAATAGAAGAAACTTCTAGGTGATAGTATGGACAATTATAATTATATATAAATGAATACATAAATGGTATTAAGGCGAATCAGAAAAATATCAAAGGTGCATGGGAAATAATCGGAGATGAACTGACTGTAACCCATGAAAATCAGGATATAATTAAATAATCTTTTTTTTTTTCCTCTAACACTTGCTTGGTGTGCTCAATGATATACAAATCATGGTACGTCTGTGTTTCTCCATAAACATAGTGCAAAAAAATACTGAAGACGGATTATTGCCAATGACTTTTTGATGTCTAATTCTTGTTTTTTTTTGTTCTTTGTTCATTCTTCAGTGCCCCTGCAACGAACCAGCTGCTGGTCTTTTGATGAGAAAGTTCTTATTAAGTCACTTTATAAGGTACTTTCTAATTCCCTATTTTTACAGTTCATGGTCTCAAGAAAATCCTTATCCACTAAACAGCAGGGTAGAAAAGTTAATATTTTTTCCAAAAGTAAACATCAAACTTGGTTTTTTTGGTAAATTAGTAGGTTGCTTGACATGTTACCTTTCTCCAGGTTCTCATGTCAATGTCTCAGAGTAATCCAACAATCCTTTACATAAGGGATGTTCAGGATTTCATTAGTAGATCAGAAAAAGTATATTCTTTATTTGATCAGCTATTAACAAAGCTATCAGGACCAGTGATAATAATTGGTTCGAGATTGTTAGGAACTCATAAAGGATGTGAAGATGTTGATGCTAGAGTTACCACTCTATTCCCTTACAGTGTAGAGGTTAAGCCTCCAGAAGATGAGACCCACCTTGTTAACTGGAACTCCCAGTTGGAGAAAGATACGAAAGCTATTCAGGTTCAGGATAACAAAAATCATATCACAGAGGTTCTTGCAGCAAATGATCTAGAGTGTGATGATTTAGGTTCCATTTGTCTCTCAGATATGAAAACTCTTAGTACGTATATAGAAGAAATTGTCTTGACAGCAGTTTCTCACCATCTAATAAATAACAAAGATCCTCAATATAGAAATGGGAAGCTTGTAATCTCTTCAAAGAGGTTAGTCAATTTCTCATAGAGATTACTAATTTTATGTTGTTTTGATCTCTGTTACCTTTATTTCCTCAATGCAACAGTTTATCACATGGCCTAAGTATTTTTCAAGGAAATAGGCATTGTGGCAAAGACACCATAACGCTAGAAGTAAATGTAGAATCAGGGGTCAGTGACACTTCTATGATCAATTTCAAGTCCATTAAGATATTAATGCTCACTTTTATTTATTTATTTCACTTCTTCAGGTAGGGATAAATGGCGATAATGCAAATGCCTCAAAGGGGGAAAGTAGTGTCATTTCTTTATTGCCTGAAAACAGTGAGACAGGGAAATCAACAACAGTCAAAGATGGCGAGGCTATAATACCTGTATACTTCATTTTGTTGCTATTTCTTCTGTTTGCCTCTTTATACTGTCTGATGTCACAACTGCTAAGAATATATAGTCTTACTCTAAAAATTTGATTTAATTTTGTGAAAGGATTTCTCTTAACTAGAAATATATAATGTGGATCCAGTGAAAGACTAACGAGATACTCAGCTAGTAATCTTAACTTTATTTTGTGTCGGACTATAGGAAGCGCAAGTAAAAGAAGCCTATTGTCAAACATGAGATTTATTTGCAGCTTTGCAAATAGTGACATTAAACATGACATATATACCGTAGCTAAGTCTGCACTTTAAGGGATTGATAGATTGTTATAGAGCAGTCTCTAGCTACTATAGTTCACATGGTAGTTTACATTCTTTATTTTTTAAGAGAATACGTGACTCCCTTCCCAGATATATGGGTTCGCCTTAAGGGATTGTTAGAGAGCAGGCTTTCACTACTATAATTCACATGGCAGTTGACATTCTTTATTTTTTAAGAGAATATGTGACTCCCTTCCTAGCTATATGGGCGCTCATTTAGGCAATAGAATTCATAAATAACTTCAATTACTATCATCTTATAGACTTAATATCTTCTTTTACACCAAGATGGGATGATCTAGCTTCGACTTTCTATATCTTACTTCCACTAATTATGTCCCAGACCACACATCTAGTGAGTTTTTTTCAGGTCCGAAGTTGAAACTAAGGCAAGTTAATTGTGTTTGTTCTTAATCATGATTGTGAAGCTAACAGACATTTGAATCCTATGCTGCTTGCTTTTATGTGCTTTGGTTTCAATGGAGCAACACGACAGATACAAACTTCCAACGAACAACAATCCTACCTGCTATACGATTCTAAGACCAGAACATACATGCCACTCTTTTGCAGGAAGTTGCCCCAGACAACGAATTTGAAAAGCGGATCAGGCCAGAGGTCGTTCCAGCTAATGAAATTGGAGTTACATTTGATGATATAGGTGCCTTGGATGAGATTAAAGAATCCCTCCAAGAACTGATCATGCTTCCCCTCAAACGACCCGACCTTTTTAATGGGGGTCTCCTGAAACCATGCAGAGGAATACTACTCTTTGGACCACCTGGCACAGGAAAGACAATGCTTGCCAAGGCCATAGCAAATGAAGCAGGAGCTAGTTTTATTAATGTGTCTATGTCCACCATCACCTCCAAATGGTTTGGTGAAGATGAGAAGAACGTTAGAGCATTATTTTCTGTTGCTGCAAAGGTTTCCCCTACTATCATTTTTGTGGATGAGGTGGATGCCATGCTTGGACAAAGAACTAGGGTAGGAGAGCATGAAGCAATGAGGAAGATCAAGAATGAGTTCATGACCCGCTGGGATGGACTTTTAACAAAACTTGGTGAAAGGATCCTTGTTCTTGCAGCAACAAACAGACCGTTTGATCTTGATGAAGCCATCATCAGGAGATTCGAGCGCAGGTTTTGCTGTTGTACCTCTGCATGATCATTTGCAAAATGAAGATTGTTCAGTCCCTTGAAAGATATGGATTCTCATGTTTGTCATTTCTTGAACAGGATTATGATTGGACTGCCATCCCTCCAAAGCAGGGAGCTAATTTTGAAGAAACTTCTGTCAAAAGAAAAGGTAGATGGAATTGACTATAAGGAAGTTGCGACGATGACAGAGGGATATAGTGGTAGTGATCTTAAGGTTAGTTATTTTTTCTTTCTTGTGGTTTTTTTTCCCCTAAAAAGGTTAGTTTTATTTTCTGGTTATACAATTACCTGGGGCCATTTGATCGATAAAGCACGACATCAGAATTATTTGATAATTTTCTTTTCAGAATCTATGCGTCACGGCAGCGTATCGTCCTGTTAAGGAGCTGCTTCAGAGAGAGAGATCTAAGGAATTGGTAGGTTTTAAATCGTCAGCATGTAGGAGCTAATTTAACAAACATAATTTTGTTACTTTCTCCTAATCTATTATTTTCTCTAGTGAGTTCAAGCCACAACTGGACTAACCAGTGCCTACTAAGTTCCTGATTTTTGCTTCCGAAAATCTTTTACTACAGCAGCCAATGTTTCTTATTTCTTCTCAAGGGAATACAAAACACCTCCTGTTCTTGTTTTCAGGAAAAGGAGAATACCGGCGAAGGCGACAGTTCATCAGCTAGTTCAGCCATTACAGGAGAAGATGGCGAAACAACAGTTGTCCTCAGGCCGTTAAACATGGACGACCTGAAGCAAGCAAAGAACCAAGTGAGTTTAATCTTCTGGTGCATATATAACTGCTTATTCTAAATCGGTCCTCCTGATCAAATGCTTGATTCTTATAGGGTATTATAAAACTCATCAATCTTAGATCTTCTTTTTTTTTTTTTTGTTCATAAAAAAAAATAAAAAAATGTGTTGCCATGTGCGGTTATCTATGTTGATGGCCTGGATTAGTGACCATATTATTTTGCAAATGAAGGTTTCTGCTAGTTTTGCCGCGGAGGGTTCTGTGATGAACGAGCTTAAACAATGGAACGATTTGTACGGTGAAGGTGGGTCGAGGAAGAGGCAGCAGTTGACGTATTTCCTCTGAAGTATACATGTATATACACGTTTACCTCACAATCACTGTCGATGAAAGAAAAGGAGAAAACCAGCCAGAGGAGAAGCATATATGGTATTTGTAAGTAAATTAGCACAGGTGTGTGTTTTGGCTATTGGGACCGTAATAATGTTTTATATTCTTTTTTTTTTGTAACATTATGTGCTGTGTTTCTAGTGTCGATTCATGCCATGAGTTGATGCAATTGTCGATCTTTATCGCCTATCCATGGACTCACCTGGACATACTTCATTCCTTGCTAGAGATTTACTTTATTGGAAGCTTATGATCTTCTTGCTCATCCAAGTTTCATTTTTTTTTTCTGTAATTGAGTGAGAGAGAGACCACAGCTTTTGGTGATATGTAAAATTCGTGAAACATTTCCTCTCTACTTTTGGTGGAAATGAAGGAAAGTTGCATTTGATTAGCTTTTTTTAAAAATAAAAAACATTTTTTTTCACGTTATTTTAATTTGGAATTTTTTTAAGAAATATTTTTGAGAAATAAAATTTTAGAAAATTTGAAATAATCTTTCTTCCCCTGTCCAAAAAGCAGTGAAAAGAACCATTCAGCTCGCAGAAAAATAGTAGGTATTTTTTTCATGCAGCAAGGATTTGATCTTTTTCAAAGATTTTTTTTTTTTTAAATTTCAAGGTTAAACTTCTAACGAAGCTTGAAGAACTACTTGCCTAAGTTTTCCTTCAGAATTGCTCCCTCATAGATAAGAGTGCCATGCCAATTTCAAATGCGCTTCCAACAGATCCAGAATTTTAAACCTTCTGATGCTGAATTTTAGAGAAGCCTCTTAAAACTGCAAATCCTCAAACTTCACTAAACAAAGACAAATTAAAGGTTGCACTAGCAGCAAAACCACCATTAAGCAAATATGCACATAAAGCCAAATAAGCAAATTCAGAGCATATGGGATTAAAGGAAACTTTTAACTTCAAGCTTTAATCATCTGTTTCAGATTCCCTGCATAATTTTACCAACGTAGCAGCGTGCAGAATGTCTAACAAACCCATCAATTCTAATCCTAACACCACACCAAACAAACATAAATATGAAACGTATATTTGCGATGACGACGCAAACCAATTTTAGGAGGCCAACCCACATTAACAAAAAGCATGAACCGCTCCCAGTAACGACACTACCAAGTTTCAAAAACCAGTAACTCGGTTCAGCACTGAGAGACCCAAGTAGAAGTAAAGCACGAAAATGATAGCTAGCTACCATTGAACATCAGGACGCCATGGGATACCATCTTCTTTTTTCGTCTACTGGGATTTTTTGTCTTTCAACGGCCCTTTTGGTATCTTACTCAGATACTTGGCGTGAATCACTGCATAGTGCTTCTTGATTTCTACACTTGCCTTCTCCCCGAATGCATCGACTTGGTTTTCATATTTGTCATATACGAAAGGCACGGTGTGAAGTGTGACGAAAACTGCAAACAAAAACAAAAGAATATGTTTCAGCTGCCAGAGAAAAGGTATGTATGTATATATGATAGGAGGCCAGTAAAAAATTTGAAGGTCGTACCAATATAAAACAATGTCAAGAAATTGGTGCAGTTTCCGATGATCGAAATAACCCATAGACCAGCAATAACCTGTATCCAGAACATGAATCAGGGCAAAATCAAGAAAATTGAGATCCAAATCTTCTTAACAGAATAAATTGAGAAGAATACAGCAAGGAATTTTTTCAGATCCCGTCCTAATGCAATTTCCCTTAAAACAGCAAGACTCCTGTTGATCTCATATCTCAGAGATAGGGCAATTTTCACGGTGAGATCTTCAGGAATGCTCACCACAGGAATGTGAGGACGAGACCTACCATTAAATAAACAAAAACAATCAATCAGAGGATTCCATGTTCAAAGACAGAGAAAAGAAAATTGATAGTAATGATCTTACTTGTTAATCAAGTTTGAAGCATTGGACCAGAGGAAAATGATAGCAAGAGACAAAATAAGGGAGTGGCAGACCAGAGTAAGCAAATGGTATTCCATAAGCTCAAACAGAATCCAAATTGCTGTTGCCCCACCAAGCACAGCAGCTGAGGCTTTCTTATCCTTCCACAGAAAAACATCAGCAGCTGCAAATGATTGATCAATGTTAAAACTAAGATAAGTCAAATCAACAAAGAAATATTTAGAACAATGATTAGTTCGAGTTATGAGGGTGTCCCGTCCAATGTGCACGCAGTGAATCATTGAAAAATCCATCATATATAACTTCTGCTGAAGGATGACTTTTCATGATAACTAGATTTGAATTGTTTTTTATTGGAAAGATGATTGAACTGAAGATTGGACCAAAGATGAACTAACTAATTGAATAATCGCATCACAGTCAAGCCAGTAGAATGTAGATTAAAAGGTCTGATCGACAGAACTAGTCACACTTACAAGCAGACTGGGTTGCCAAAACTTCCAGGACTGAATACCAATGAAGTCGGCAATCAGTCTAAAATCGAAGTACAGATTAGGGAACAAGTTGAAACTTCATGGTGCATGGAATCAAACTCCAAGCACCTGGAGACAGATTTTTCTGGAAGTTGAAAATGAATCCTATTAGCTCTGCAACTTCATGAGTGTAAGGAGTGTGATTATTCTTAATAGTTTGCAAACTTTGTGACTACTTCACATGGTAAAAAGGAGATAGACACATAGACCTAACGTACAGATCGGACTATGTCAATTTGTTTCCTTAAATGCCACGCACTTATTGGCGAAACAAAGTTGTAGAAGAGTATTCAATCCTTAAAATGTTTTGTCTATGGTGGAAGCTGATTGCTTCTCTCAGAAAATCAAATTGGTTTCCATAGTAAATCGTTAACAATCCACACAAAACTCGTCTGATAGAATATTCTATGATAAGAAACTAGGTTGTCACTTGAATAAACAAACCAAGTCAGGGTTTCCTAATAAGAACAAAAGACAACGGGTTTGTTCGTTCTTTATTTTTTTAATGAAATAATGGGTGAAAAATCCCAACGAATCCATGCAAGAAGCGATAGATCAGCCAGATCGTTCGCAAAATCCTCAAGACCATAGATCAGAATACCACAGCCACACCCGGACCGATATACAAGTGCAGAAATCAAATCAGGAACAAGAAACGAAAAAGGCAGAAACCGTAAAGAAAAGCAAGATCAAGATCCTACTCTTTCCGCCGCACAAGATCTGGTGCACGGGCTTCTCCCGGCCGAAGAGTCGGTAGATCTTGGTCTTGGCGGCCTCCACCGCCTCCGACGCCTTCGACTTTTCGTCGTCGGACTCGGACGAGGACGAAGAGCCGGAGGCGCCGCCGCCGCGATCCTTCTCCTCTATCTGCTCGATCAGCGTCTCCTCATGCTCCGCCATCGCCGGATCGCCTCCAAAAACCTCCTATCTTCTCTGCAATCTTCAGATTCGCTTCGCGTCAAGGCAAGTGAGGGGACGCCTCCATGGGCCGTGGCCTTGTACCCCTACGACGCTGCGGCTCCGAGATGAGATCAGAACCGTCGATTCTAGCAGGAGACGAGAAGGTTCGAAGGCGCTCCGTTAACTAACGTCGCCGTTACTTTCGCGGGCCCGACGGGACGCCCCCCACGTCGAATAGCGACACGTAGGACGGTAGGATATTCCAGATGGCGTCCGGCGAGGGAGGGCAACTCGAGATAAGATTCCCTTCACACTGTCCGCATAGCTTATCGACTGTGACATTAACCCACCCATTTTGTTCTAAATTCAATGCCGCCGATACTCCGCCGGCCGGCGATCGAGTTGTCGCAGCGCAAGCCACGGGAGGGACACGGCCACGACTCGACCATGGTGCAACTCAGCTCCATCTCTCCACGTGGCAGCTCAACACTGCCATCCGCCGCCGAATCCCCGTGCCGCTCTCCGGTCCGCGGCCAGGTCCAGCCGCGTCCCTTTCCAGTCGATCGACGAGCACGTCGACGCGGAGCGCCACCGGAGTGGCTGCTTCGTCGGGGATGGCGTTGGCAGGGGAGACGGAGGGAGATGAGGTGGCGGCGAGGGGCTCCGTCTCCTCCTACTCCTCCTCCTCCTCCTCCTCCTCCTCCGTGGTCCATCAAGTGCAGTTGAAGCATTAATGGGTACAGTTGGTAGGGTCAACTTTTAACTTAATGCGATCGTTAGTCTTTGTATCCGTTATTTTTTTATTTATTTTAGGATTTTATTTTAGGTATTTAAAAATTAACGAGAATTTTCCCATTTTTTTAAAGAGATTTTGGTCATTTTTTTAATTTTATTTTGAACTTGGAAAGGAGACAAATTGTTGAGTTTTCATCCACACACGTGGCTCCATCTAATCCATTTAAATATAAATTTATTAAAATTATACGTAGAAATTAATTGATTGGATTTGAAAGCTACAACCACAATACGATGGCGATAAATTGTTGACTTCTCAGTCACTCAAATTACTGGCTTTATCTTATTAAAAAAAATTATTTGAAATTTTTTTCAGGATAAAATTAAAAGTGGACTCTGCGCTCTGGGAAAAAATTTATATAAAAATTATATTAATTTAAATATAATTAAATATAGCACTTTCAATTCTTTTTATAAATTTAATTCAACAAAAATATAAAAATAAATATTTTAAATAAAACAAAATAGATTAATTAAAAAGAGATTATAATTGTTACCTATCTATTATAAAATAAAATTTCTAATTTATTATTTATACGATCAATCTTCAATATTTTACAATTTGAGTCAACCTTAAATATTTTTTATTTATTTATAAAATTTTTAATTTTTTTATTATGGATAAAGTAATTTAAAATTTATCTTTGATTTATTTTGTTTAAAATAATTATGTATTTGTCAATAAAAATGTTTTAGAAGCTAATTAAATTTGGTCCTGGAGTCGATATAAAGAGCTGAGAGAGGAGATCAGCTCTGCGTCTTCTCCTAGACATTTCATCGAACAGATGGCTGAGGACGGCGACAAGTACCGGTCTCATCTCTCCGGCGAGGGCGAGAAGCACACGCAGTGGCGCCACGGGTCGCCTCCCACCTACGACCTCGTCAACGACCTCTTCGAACGCGAGAGGACCAACGTACAACTCTGCGATCGATCGTTTAAATTTTGATCCTTCGTGGAGAATCACGTACGATCCTTTTTTTGTCATTTACAGGAGTGGCCGAAGGGGTCGTTGGAGGAGACGGTGCAGAACGCCGTCAAGACATGGGAGATGGAGCTCTCCCACAAGACGCGCCTCGCTGACTTCAAGTCCATCAACCCCACCAACTTCCGCTTCTCAGTCAACGGCGGCAGGGCGTTAACCGGGGAGGAGCTGCTGGCGGCGGGGAGCTACAGCGCTTTGTTGCGCTCTTCGCTTCCGTCCGAGCTCCGCCCCTACTACGACCCCGACGCAGAGACGTTCGAGTCGTCGCACGACGCCTTCCGGGTCGCGCTGCCCCGAGGCTTCGCGTGGGAGGTGCTCGCCGTGTACTCTCCGCCTCCGGTCGTCGCCTTCAAGTTCCGGCACTGGGGGTACATGGAGGGGCCCTACAAGGGACACCTCCCGACCGGCGAGCCAGTGGAGTTCACCGGCATCGCTGTCCTCAGGGTGGACGAAGAGACGAGGGCGGAAGAAGTCGAAATTTTCTATGATCCCGGCGAGCTCTTCGCCGGACTTGTGAAAGGGAAGGTGAAGGACGGTGGGGACTCCACAGCTTCCAAGCTTCAATCGTGTCCTTTTCTCAATAATTAAAGTCAGTCCTGTCGTTGTTAATGAATTTCCTCGATGAATAATTTTTTAAAATATATAAATAGATAAATGGAAAGCATAATTTACACATATTTAAAATAGCTAAATTTAAGAGAAATTATTTCTACAAAAAATTTAATTAATTTTTACATCACATATTTAGTATATCTACGAGTTAATATTATTTCACACTTTCCTGGAATGGAGCCATAATTTTTGGATAAAAATTAAAAAGGCATTGCTAATTATTTTCTTTATTAAAAAAAGCATTTTATTGTTATTTTTATACCAGAAATATCTTAATTACTCCAATAATTTTATAATAACTACAAACTATTATTATAAATTTATATAATGTATAAAAATAATTTAATTCAACTTACTAAAAAAATTAATACAAAAATTAAATCACTTAAATATAATTAATTTACAGTAAAAATATTATAGCAACCATTAATTGATTGCTTTATTATTATAGTAACTATTTATGAAGTTATTAATTGGCTCATGGAGATTTAACAACTAATTAATTATTTGTCATGATAAATTTATAGTAATTATGATTAAATTTTAATAATTCTTACCAAGTTGATTAACAAAATAATATAAAAAATATTTTACATGTAAATTTTTCGGTAAATTAATTTATTTTTATGCATTATGCTATACTTTTTTATTTAAAAAATATGGTTTTTTTTGTGTTTAAAAAAAGTATTTCTCACTCAAAAAGTGAGTCGATTAATGGGATTTGAACCCGGGTCGCTTGGGTGAAAGGTAGGTATCCTAACCGGACTAAACAACAATGGAAATTATTTTCTTGTCCAACAAAATATATATAAAATATTTACTCGTTTGCTTTTCTTTTCCTATAATTTTTCAGCTTTTTAACTGTATTAATGTAAAATTATTATAAAGCAATATAAATCTTATTATATATACTATTTAAAGTAATAGTTTTATTTGAAAATGGCATTGTTTTTGTACTGCTCTTTATTTTTAGTCATCATCCATCACTTTCCTTCCTTTTTTTTTTCTTTCTTTTTTTTTTTCACTATCAATGGCCTCTTCTATTCCTTTTCCCCCCTCACACTTCCTTTTCAC
>JBAMHZ010222733.1:0-14080 GCA_037177395.1 Alpinia galanga | reverse complement strand
TACCTCTAGGATAGTCAACCCTAAGAAAACTTCAATTGAGGATAACCAAAGCATTAACCCTAAGAAGGGTAGACATATGCCTAAGAGGAACAAGAGTATCCATAATAATAATGGACATTCAAATTTAAAAATAGAAAATCAAGCTTTAAGATTAAAGCTTGAGAAAATGAAGAACACCGTAAAAAGAATGGAGAACATAATTATAGGGTCTAATGGTTAAGGTTTAAAGGTTAATAGGCAAGGTTAATCCAAGGACAAGGGTTTGGGTTACAAATCTAGGTCAAACATAGAAAAGCTGAAATACCACAATGCTTCATTTGACTATAAAACATGCTCTAGGTCTAGGAAGGTCAAGGTTACTATGGAGGCAATCCCTAAGACTAACCAAGACAAGACCAAAGTGACTAAAGCTAGATCAAGGTTACAAGAGAGGAAATCCCTAGGGTTAACCTTAAGAAGTCCCCAATGACCAAAGCTAACAAGCTTAGAAGGGTCATTAGGAAGGTATTTAGGGAGGTCATCCCTAGTGAGTACCTATTAAACCCTAGGAGCTCCAATAGATATTGGGTTCCAAAGAGTGTAATTCCATCACACTAGATGGATTTGGATTGTGTCAACCCTAAATGGATAGGTAGTTAATCTAACCATGGGTAGAGTTGACACTTTGGAGCATTTTCAAGGTTTGTGATACCTTAAAAATAAAAAATAAAAATTAATCCTAAAAGGATTTTAGGATGTGCTAAAGAATTTGAAAAAAGATAAAATATGACCAAAATTGGCACAATCAGGTTAGAAATCACCATTGAGAATCTTGACACAAAGTAGGCAAAAACATTGAGGGTTTCAATGATTTCCAACTTTGTATCAATCCACCAATCTAAAAGAATTTTTTTAAAAAATTATTTTTTCTTGATAGACAATGATATAACAAATGTGCATGTCAAATTTGATGAATTTTTATGACTTATAGAATTATTTCTAATTTCTCAAAAGTTGATTGAAAAATCAGTCATCTGAAATTTCAGCTATCAGTCGATTAGAAACATACACCAGTCGACTAGGATCATTATAGGAACACACAGTAGGCTCCATAATTGATTGAGTAATCGATTAGACCTACATCAGTTGACTGATATTACACACTAATCGACTGGGAAATTTGGCCACAGAACATAAGGCCTCATAATCGACTAGCCAGTCGACTGGACCTTAAGCAATCAACTGCCAGTCGTAGCAATCAACTGGAAAGCCCTAATTTTTAAAAACCTGACCCTTCCTCATTCGATTCCCATTTCCAAACCTATTGCTGTCGAAGCCCTCTTTGTGATTTTTCTCTTCTTCCATCCAACTTTGGTGGTGTTCCCGGCATTCTCAGCCCCTCCATTCCATCTCCTCTCGTCTCCTTTTCTCCTCCTCACTTTAATGCCTAGCTAGGGCATGGGTTAGGACTCTACGGGCAGATTTCTTCTCAGTAGCCTTGTGTCGTTTCTTTCCCCAATTTCAAGCCTTTCTTTGATTGAGATGGCACCTAGGTAAACCCTAAACCTTAGCTAGTTATTGTGTCTATTTTACATTGATTTTTTGTTACTAATCACATGTTTTTGGTTTGCATTCATGCATTTTCATTATGTTTCATCATTCATTCTTCACTAGAATTAAGCATCTCGCATCCAAACGCTCACATAGCACTCTAGGTGAAGGTTCTTCTGGAACCTAACCTTCTATTGATCCCTGATTTCCAAATGCTACTCTTCAAAATAACTTCCACATCAACAAATTCCAACTAATCCCAGCTTGCTCGCTAGACTCTAAATTTTTCCATGATTACTACTTTGACATCATTCAAATTATCCAATATTACAAGTTAGAGTCTTTAGTTTATTGTGAGCATGACATTAACACCACCTTACTATCTGAATTTTGTAACAACCTTAGGTCCGTTGGTGATGGTTATCACTATAGAACTTGTGTGGCTCAACGGAACCTAGATTTTACTCTTGCCATTTGGGAGGAGTTTCTAGGATGCCGTTCTTCTATAAGTGATCTCATTTTCTACCCCACTTTGCTTGATCCTCTTCCATCTCCTTTCGATACTATTACTTTAGATGCCATGCGTGAGGAGTTCTTTCAAAAGCCTCACCCATCTGGTCTCAACCTTTTTCCAGCTAATGAACTATTAGTCTGTGACAATGTGCTTTATAAAGTCATTGTCAATTGTATCCTGCCTATCATCACTCATGTGTTGTCTCTCATTAGCCCCCCACATTTTTTTTATGATGCATGAATTCAGACACCTATTGGGTATCAATGTAGGCTTAAACACATTCCATTATATCATCCATTTCATTAAGCCTAATAGCGGGAATGTGCATATGCCCTATGGTGCTATCATCACTCAGTGGCTCACCTTAGTTGGGATCGATGTATCAAAAGGTGTGATCAAGCCTGTGACGAAGAAATATGATCAGATCATAGCTTGCACTTTTTCCTTGGCAGGGATGAAGCAGGTTAGGGGCTCCATAGTCTGGGGAGATGATTGACTAGTTGGTGAAGGGGCCTGACATGTACCAGTCGTGACCACTGCACCCGTTGTGGAGGAGGAGCCAGAGTCAAATTCTGAGTCTGAGTCTCTATTTGACGAGTCCATTGACACTAGGCTCGAGGAGCTCAACCTGGCGGTTGAGCAGCTCAGTGTGGACCAGCAGCACTTTCGCACTGATGTGCACACATGGATGGACACCATGGAAAGACAGCACATGGAGATGTTTGACCTTCTTCAACACTAGCACCGGGACAGCTGCTTCCACATATTCCCTCCTCCGCTACTGCTTCTACTGCTTTTCCCACCATTGACGACATCCAGGGCATGGATGTTGAGCTCCTCTCCACTATCTCTGCAGGTAACAACCTTACCAATGGTGGCACGTCATGTGGAGATTCCTGACAGAGAATATTCCCTAATGACATGCTAATAAGTCTCGGCAGGAGGCATGAGGGAAGGAGGGGAGGAAAACTTTGAGGATGCTAGAAAGAGATAGACGGAGACTGAGAAGAGGGGAGGGAAGATTTGAGAATAAAAAAGGAATTAACTATTCTTCCTCTTCTTCTTTTGATTTTCATCCACCTATTTAACTTAAGCATCAAAGGACCGTTAATTAGATCATCGGTGGCCTGCTGACGTATGTTGATCTTGATAGATTCTCAATGAGAATATTGTTGCGGCTGTGCGAATTCACTTTCTTCCTAAAAAGCTCAATGAGAAAAGCCATAAGAAGAAGACTATATTAATATTGATCTAAAAAGATAAATTACGATGATCGAATAATTTTCTTAGAGAAAGGGATTTTTTTTCTTCGGAGAAATTAATTTCATTGAAAATCAATTCTTATTTATTATAATAAATTTACCATTATTAGAGTGTGAAACGCGCTGATTCTGTGATCTGTCTTTTTGTATGCATTATGTGGGATCTTTCTTTTTCATATTCAAAATACAAGGCCACATATCGGCCCCATAAATGGCAAGTGACGTGTCACTATCTCGTGCTCAAACCGTACCAAATCTAGTCCATATAATTCGTTACCACGCACAGCTAGCAAATCTTTGTCCCGTGAAGCCCACACGAGATCGCAACCACTAGCTGCGCGGTTACTAGTGGGAATATCCTTGTCAACGATGCCGATGATTGGTCGACGATACCTTATTGTGGACCCGCTCTATCTGATGGCTACTGGAAGACAGCCGAGCTGGCAGCGTAATATATCACTTGGATTTTTTTTAATACTTCTTCTCTTACCGAATTTTACCTGTATCATTATTCGCTGATAGCGTGGAACCCATTTGGAAGTTTTTGTAGAATGTCAATGGCACTAAGTATTTTTCTCCTCCCATTAAATATCTGTCGATGAAATTTCCCTGACTTGGGCCGCAAGACAGTTGACGAGCTGCAGCCTCAGCCGTGACTTAAGTCGGGGTGTGGCAGAGAGGAAGAGGAGGGATCGAAGGAAGTAGATGCGCTGGGCGGAGAGAATGGAAAGGCGACAAGAGGCGAAGAATGGTGGTCGTAGGTGTTGAAATCTTTTGGGAAAAATAGGGTTTTACGCAGCCTTTCTCGATTCCTCTCCTGTGGCTCCGTTCCGGCGTCTTTGGAGGAGAAGCCCTCGGTGCTTGGAGAGTTAGGGATGGCTCCGACGCTGTTCCTTTCTTGAAGCTGTGGTAAGGTAAAGGGGAGTTTGTTTCTTCTGTCGAAATAGTTTCTGTAAGTAGGAGAAATTTTTTTTCTCTTGTTTCTTTGCATTCCTGTTCGAGATGCCAATTCTCTCTTGAATCTGCTGTGTATCTCCAAGGAAAGTGAACACCTGGCGTTTTTTAAAATTAGTTTTGGTAGAATGGGAGAGTTGAAAAGTTGACGTTCTAATGGGGAAATCTTTGTTGGATTTTGGTTGTCGAAAGTGTCCTTGGTGCAGGAGAGGTTAGTCTTCTAGATGGCCGTCTAGCCTCATATGATTTTTTAGATTATAGCTTGCCTTTAAATTTGTTACTCATTCTACTCTCATGTTGTTTGCTTCTAGGGCTTGTTTCCTTGAAGAAATTGAACGGATTGATTATGAGCAAGGGATAAGTCAACTATAGGTTCTTTTTGTTTTTTTTCCTTTGACTAAAAGAGGGAAGATGAATGTTAAGAAACTAATTAGAACTTGTTGAATATGAAAAAAAAAACTATTAGTTTTTTTTAAAATCTTTTTCTTTTGATGAATAAATAGGAAAGATGAATATTTAAGGAGTGAATTTGAGTGTTCGCCCTCTATTACACGAACATAGAACTAGGTAAAACCAGCTCAAAGGAAGCAAATCTATTCTTCTTACTTTTGTTATTGAAGGGTTTGTTTCCTTAGTTGTCTATGAAACAATGAGCAATTTTTTTCTTTTCTCATGTAGATGCGTACTTAGACACAGTGCTTGGAGTATCCACTGATGTTCAATTGGTTCAGCTGATGTTAACAGGTGCAATTTATGACTTCGCATTCCGTTCTGAGTTTAATTCCTAAAATGGATTCTGTTCTTCACTAATATTCAGCTAACTTATCGTAAGGTAGCTACAAAGCAAGAGAAGATTTAAAAAAAAAAAGTCAACTTTGACAATTCAACTATTTGTTCCTGTTAGGTGAGCTTCAAGCATGAAGGCAGTTGCCAGATCAAATGAACTGCCAACTCCAGAGTAAAAACAACAGAGGCAGTAAGTATGCTAAGATTACATTTTTTAGTAACTAAAGCTTTCCATTCTATTTTTAACCATGCTAGAATCTGTTAATTTATGTTTCATCAAAATCCTGGACGTTTGATTAGTTTATCATGATATCAAACCAAATGTCATTCCTTAATAAAATTTTAAAGTATTGAAATCATTGGCGGTGTCCCTAATCACATTTATAAGGGTTGCTGTTTATGCCAAAATTTCCAAACAGCTCTTCCTATTTATGGGTATAGTTACTGTTACCTTTTAATGCTACCCAGCAAACTTGTATAGAGGGCTAGGATTCATGTGGGATTCATATAATTGGGACTCAAATCACATGGTAATGTTACGCTGCTTGACAGCCCAAATATTGAATTTGCACGTTTTTGAGGTATTTTGATAATTGTGTTCATGTAGGTCAAGTGAACCCCATCCAAGAAATATGGAGTAGAAATAGTTTTTTATTCTGTTATTAATCTTTGAGTTTTTTCCCCAACAATCCACTGAATAATTTTGTAACTTTTCTATGGTTGGAAATAAGTATAGAGTTGATTGCTTATTAATTGAGAGTTTCCTTCTATCTTTGTGTTATATCCAAGGTCCCTTTTCGTATAATTTATCATTCCTGATTGCAGATCATGTTGAGGGCAAAGCAATTGGGCTCTCTACCTCACTATGCTCGACAATTATATCTTAATGGTCCCAGAAGCGGTTGTGCAGAGAGTACTAAAGGCACTTGCTCAGATGATGAATCTTGTGTTCCCAAAATAGAACAAGATAGAGCCATCAAAGCCACTGCAGTAGGTGTTGCTCCAACAAAATCTGGTCCGCCCTACTCCCAAAATACAGTAGGCCCTATTATCCAGCAGAATTCCAGCTATATAGTCTCAACTAAACATGTTATCTCCTCTTCGTCTTCCCTGAGATCAGACTCAAGTCCTCCAAAAGCAAGTCCAGGCAGTTTGAATGCTTCTGCAAAGATTGATGTGGTTGATTCATCTAAGAATACAACTGGACACTTTGGGAAGACAGGTATTAGAACTGTTGGCATTTTATCTGACAAGGTCCTAGGAACAAAATCAAATCCACAAAACAGTGTTCTTGACGTTAAGGCATCACATGAGATTATAAACTCAAATGGCAAATTGCGTGATAATAGTGTTGCTGGTATTAACATATCACACAAAACTATAGTTTCTAATGGCAAACTACATGAATACAATGTTGCTAAGACTAAATCGTCACATGAGACTGTGCCTTCTAACTACAAGTTACCTGATACATCTGATTGTTCCAAGAGGATAGATGCTCTCAACTTCTATTCCAGTTGTTCCATCAACAGTGTAGACAAACCTGCATCATCTGCTAATGCAAGTGTTAAGCGAAATGATATTGGTCTGATTGGATCATCTGTTGGTACTAATAGTGTTTCATCCGATGCAAAATATCAAAGACAGTCTAGTCGGCAAAAGGTGAAATTTCATTCTAATGACTTCACCTCTGAGTTAAAACCAGGAGGGACTTCCGAAAAGAAAATGGCAGGTTCATCTATTGAAACTGCTGGATCCACCAATAGGTTCCAGAATCCAGTGAGATGTGCAAAGGCACATGTAGGAAGTTATCCATCTGCTAATCGTAAGGCAAAATCAGGATATGTGATTGATCTATATCGCCAGACTTTGCAGCAGTTAAAATGGGGACCAACAATTAAAGAGGCTTTGAACAATCTGCAGCACAAGATCAATCCGTACCAAGCCAATCAAGTGTTGAAATCACTCGATGATCACTCCATGGCTCTTGAATTTTTCAAATGGTTAAGATCACAACCTGGGTTTAGGCATGATGGACACACTTACACTACCATGATTGGTATCCTTGGACACGCTAGGCAATTTGCTGCAATGAGAAGAGTTATAGAAGAGATGGTTGCGGATGGTTGTCCACCAACTAAGGTAACTTTCAACCGTCTCATACATGTTTATGGCCGTGCTAATTATTTGGATGAAGTTGTCAAAGTTTTCCTGGAGATGCAGAAATTTGGTCACCGGCCGGATCAAGTAACCTATTGTACACTCATTGACATATATGCAAAAGCTGGCTACTTGGAAGTTGCACTAGATTTATATCAGAAGATGCAAGAAGAAGGCATCTCACTGGACACTTATACATGCACTACAATGGTGAATTGCTTTGCAAAAAGTGACCATCTTTGTGATGCATTTAATATGTTTCATGAGATGAATGGACGAGGTTGTGAACCTAGCCTTGTTACTTACAACATCATGATTCATCTTCATGCCAAACGCAAAAACTATCCCAAGGTGGTGAAGCTTTATAAAGAAATGCAGGTTGCTGGTTTTCGTCCTGATATGATTACATATAGCATTGTGATGGAGGCCCTAGGTCATGATGGTTATCTTGAGGAAGCAGAAGCCGTTTTTAAGGAAATGACAAGGGATTGGGTGCCTGATGAACCTGTATATGGGCTTTTGGTGGATTTGTGGGGTAAAGCTGGAAATGTCGAAAAGGCTCGGGCATGGTATCAAGCAATGCTTGATTCTGGTCTGCAACCTAATGTGCCTACATGCAACTCATTGATAAGTGCATTTCTCAAGGTACACAGTTTCACGGATGCCTATGATTTTTTGGTAAACATGCTAGAACTGGGATTGGTTCCTTCTCTCCAGACATACACTCTTCTCCTCAGCTGTTGTACTGCAACACGCGAGATGGGCCCTTGTTGCAAGCTCATGGCCATCACAGGTCATCCAGCTCATTCTTTTTTGTTGTCTTTACCAGATCCAGAACCGAGCGGAGAGAATGTCAAGGCACATGCAAGTGGTTTCTTCGACATGGTGCATAGTGAGGACAGGGAGAGCAAGAGGGGACTTGTGGATGCCATTGTTAATTTCCTTCGTAAATCAGACCTCAAGGAGGAGGCTGGACTGATTTGGGAGGTAGCTGCAGAGAGGAATGTGTACCCTGATTTGGTCAGGGAAACTCAGAGATCCAATTGGAACATCAATCTCCATGTCATGTCTGAGGGCACTGCCATTACTGCATTGGCCAGGACACTTACCTGGTTCCGCCGACAGATGCTTGCTTCAGGCATATGCCCTCAACGTGTTGAGATCATCACCGGCTGGGGTCGTCGTAGCAGGGTAACTGGTTCGTCGTTGGTTAAGCATTCTGTGCAGGAGCTGCTGAATGTTTTCAACTTCCCATTCTTCACTGAAGATCACAACTCAGGTTGCTTTATTGGGCAGGGGGAATTCCTTAACAGGTGGCTGCTTAACTCTTATGTTGAACGAATGCATTTGTGGTAGCTATTTATTTTCTCTTCAGGCTTCAGGGTTTGTAACCAACAACAGTAACAATTTTGTTGAGCAATTTTATCATTGGTTAACCTTTTTTAGAAGCTGTAATAAATTGAGTTGCTAATATTTATCGCAAATCTTCTCCTACTTTGCTTATGCTTGTTTTCCTGACAAGAATTTCTTCTGCAGCATAGCCCCCACAAATTCAATGCAATTGTGTACTATAATAACCATTATCGCACAGTGCTACATCTCTTAGTAATTAGTATTCTGGTAAAGGCTATTGATTCAGATGAAGCTCAGCGCAGTTATTGTCAAGCTTCTCTGCGATGCTTCTGTTTGTTTTCCGGATGAGAATTCTTGTATAGCATAGTTTAGAAGTTTCATGTAATTTTCCAATCAATATGATAGCGGCTTTACTTGAAATTATTTCCCGTTATAATAATGTTAGATAGCCAAAATAAAAAAAGAATAATTTAAAATAAAATTTAAGATGGAGTATTTCTTTTAATATCTCATGAATTTTTAATGATAATAAAGATAATTAAAAGAAAGCTCTTTTGATTTTTGCCTATTTAATTTAAAATGTTGGCAGGAAGAGCTTTTTTTTTTTCTCCTTTCTCGCAATTATATCCTTCGATTGCGATGCCAAATTCCGTTTTTTCCCCGGTTACTTCCTTTCTATACTAGAAAACCAACGATGGCGTCTGTTACAATTGTACTCTCAGCTGCGACATCCTCCTTCTCAGCAACCAGAAGAAAATCCAATCTCTGTTCATCTTCTTCAACCTCAAGGAGCCCTTCGATCTTCCTCCCTTCCCCCACAAAGCCCACCCACCGATCAAAAATCCCACTTTTCGGACCAAAGCTCGCCTCGTTCAACCATTCTCTCGTCTCATCCTTTCGCTCTGTTGTCTGCGATGGTTCTTCGACGACTTGCTCGTGTGAATCTGCTGCAGAAGAATCGAAGCCGTCCGGGCTCCGAAGGCTTCTCTTAATCGCCGTGGTCTGGAAAGCTCTCGCCTTTGCTTGTTGCGGCGCTTCTCTGGCTGCCGCCGCCGCCAACTCCATAAGGGCATCCGTTTTCGGGTTGCAAGTGGCGACGGCGCTGAGACGACTAGGTTGGGCCGATGAGCTCGTCGTCTTCGTCCTCGCGACTCTTCCAGTTCTAGAGCTCCGCGGCGCCATCCCGGTCGGATACTGGATGCAGATCGATCCTCTCGCTATCACAGTTCTAGCCGTTCTAGGGTTCGTGCCACCTCACTTTTCCCCGATTCTCTATTTTCCCAAATTGATCGAAATTTGACACCAGATACGATTTGTTCTTCCTCAGAAACATGGTCCCCGTGCCGTTCATCATCCTCTACTTGAAAAAGTTCGCATCTTTCGTCTCCCAGAAGAGCGATGCAGCAACCCGGCTTGTGAGTCTTCTGTTCGAGAGAGCCAAGGAGAAGGCAGCGCCGGTGGAGGAATTCAAATGGCTGGGTTTGATGTTGTTCGTTGCGGTGCCATTTCCGGGCACTGGAGCTTGGACGGGAGCCATTGTCGCGGCGATCCTTGACATGCCTTTCTGGTCGGCGTTCTCTGCCAATCTTGTCGGGGTGGTTCTTGCTGGATTGCTGGTTAATCTGCTGGTGAATCTCGGATTGAAGTACGCCATCTTGACCGGCTTTCTTCTGTTCTTCGCATCGACTGCCATGTGGACTGTCCTGCGATCGATTAAGAAATCGATCGGTGCGAACTGATGGAGGTCTAATTCTTCGCAGCACGGAAGAACCAATGCAGCATTTTCACGTAGCAGATTTCTGATATGTTTGCTTCGAATCCTTTTACAGCATTATTATTTTGTTATCACTAATCCACTGAGCTAAAATTCAGCCTTTGTTGCACAATGTTTGATCCTATTATCCATTTTTTTTTTCTCTATAATCCCATCTATTCCATTGATCTCATGGCCAAAATGAAACTAACAGCATTCATAGAAACCTAAAATTCTAGCTGTATATGAGCAGTCAAACTATACCCAGAATTTCCATGTAGTATACATGGAACATTGCAAAGAATGGACCAAAATTCTAGTCTAACACGAACTAATCTTGTTGATCAATGCGGACGTTAAGCCGTCTCAGCCATATCGAGTGAAGGATCATATGGAATGCGTCGAACCTTTTCGGCGGGCTGTTCAACACAAAATGCCTTTGCACCAACTCCACTCGCCTCTTCATCCTTATGTATTGCCTTGAAGATATGCTTGATAGAATTGTCTTAATGTTCAGGATGTCGTCCACTGCCACCTGCACTGAGAAGGCCTTCCAATTGAGCACATCGCTGAATGGCAACACATAGTGATCATTGATCGTCACCGGAACGCAACCAAGGTAGATTGCCTCGGTGATACGCGGGCTCGCAACCTCGTATCCGCTCGGGCAAAGGCAAAACTTGCTCTTCCTCATCATGTCGTAGTAGGACACCCCCTCCGGGAGGTACTCATGGACTTGGACATCTTGGTCTTTGCCCTTCCATGCTTCAAGAAGCAAAGGTCTCACGGGACCGTGATCACCGCCGGCAAAGAATGCGAGGATGGGACGTCGAGAAGCGGATGGCCCTCCGATCATGCTCGAAATGGCATCGGTCTTCAGGTTGATTTCGGGGAGCGATACATCTTTTGCAGAATCAAAGCCTTCCGATGTGTTTGCATTGCACAAGACGCGAATGGAAGAATTGTAAAGGAGAGGAATTGCTTGAGAAACATAAGGCCCCTGCAAGGCATAAGAGCACAACTCACTTAATTCATGGATGAGCAAATCTAGAACCAAACTGCACACCGAAAAAGAAGGCCAAGGGTTTAGATTTCTCGTATTACCCAATCGTGGCACGAGAGCATGAAATGATCAGCACCGAGACTCCTGTTCCAATACGAGTACTTATCGGCAATGACATTGATATAGTCGGAAATGGTTCTAGTCAATGGTGATATATCGTGCGAATTTCGCTTGTAGATCAACTTCACCATACTCACGACACTAAAGGGGAGAAAGAAAACATGGGCTAAACTAGGATCTCTGGTTCGAAAATGACTATCCATGTCCATGCTATTAATGAACCTTCCCTCCGAAGAGTATATACTTCGACAAGGTCCATCATGGAACAAGGGAGGTTCACCTTCTTCGTACATATAGACTTTGAGCAATTTCTCCATTTCCAAATAACTCCTGCAAAAGAAAATTATTTATCATATATAAAAAAAAAACTTTGTACCAGAATGAAATAATCTACAAAATGAGAAACTAATTAACCTTGTCACCTGTGAAAAGCACAAGCATTCAGATACGATGGGCCTTCTGGAACGTAGTCTTGGTCGAGCTCTCGCACTTTATTATTCAATGCTGCTTCTTTGATAGAAACTCGAGCTCTGGCTAAGCCATGTTCAAGTTTCTCTAATTTCACATCTCTTCTTGCTTTTCCTTGTAAAGATGTCGTTTCCATCTGACTATTTTGTCCGATTGGTGATATTGCCTAATTAAAAAAAAATCCTAAAATGATAAATTTGAGAAAAGTAATATGAAGTAAAACGTTGAACACTAAAAAGGAATTTATATTTTTAAAAAATTTAGAATCCATATTACTTGTCACTATTTTTTAAAAGATATTTCTTATTAATACATGTTTTTATCAAATTATTTGTGTTCATCGATCGAAGCATTTTCAGTTATACTATTTTTTTTCTTCATTCCAAGCGGATTTAATTAGACTTGTAGGTAAATGTCGCTGTTCGAGTAAAAATGACATTTTTTTCTCATTTGTTGAGAAAATAAATAAATTAAGTGAATTGCAATTATAAAGAAAAAAGAAAAAGATATAAAAGAAATACAGCTAATGAATCAGAAGACGTTACACGCTTGCCGATTAATAAATACAGGAGAATGTGTATTAAAATCTCTCTCTTTCTCTTTCTCTCTCCCTCAATATTCATAGAATCATACACTTTCTTCATTAAAATAAATAAAATGAATCAATAAATAAAGGAGTAAAAGGAAACAAAAAGAAATAAAAATTTAATTACCAAAACAACATCGGATTAAACAGAAGAAGAACTCACAGGCTCCGGCTCCGGCGCTGGCGCCGGCGCTGGACTCGGTGCATCGGCCGTCAAGGAAGGAACTGAAACATTCTGCGCTCCACGCTTCAACTCCCCTCCACCACTATCGCCGCCGCCGCCGCCGCCGCCATCAGAAGGAGGAGGAGGAAGGGAAATATAAGAAGACGAAGCCCAAGTTGCAGAGGACTTCGAGTCCACAGCAAGCATCACCATGGACACCAAAACCAAAGGAAGGAAAACAGCCACAGCCACCGCCGCCAACCTGGCTCCTCTGGCGCGATGGAGGATAAGCAAGGGGGGTGAATCCATGGCGTCCTCGCGGCCTTTGGATTTCTTCCCTGGCGTCATAAATAGCAGGTGGCCTCGAGGGGAAGGAAGGAAGAAGCCAAAGAAGACGCCAACTGCGAGTCTACGAGCGTGTAACTTAAGAAGGCTCATAATTACTATTATTTAATTATTATTATTCTTCATTTGGAAAGGAAGCCGTGGGCCAAGTGGCGCGAGCAGGGTCGGGAAGAGTCGCGGCGAGTTTGACACGAGGCGCGATGAGTCGCCACTCGGCGAGTGAGCCCGAACCAACGAGCCTTTCATTTCATCGTATGCGATTTCGGTCAAGTCAAGTCCACGTGTCAGTTACCTGTGACGAACCGATGGTGATCTAATTTGACGCCTCGGTGTACGTAAAATTAAAAAAACAATGGATTTTAACCAATTTATTTTATTTTATTTTTTATGAAACTAAGAAAGTATTGGAAATTAATTTTGAGCATTTTATCCCAACATCCCATTAATAATGAATATTTAGATTTAAATGTTTTAATTTTTTTTATTATTTTAAATGTTATTTGTAAGTCAACCCGCATCATTTTTTGCCATTTTAGCGAAAGGAATCTTAGCTAATTTTGGAGTGCATTTTATAACCATAAATATTATAAATAGTCATTGTGAATAGCAGCGCGTTTTATTAAAATGGTCATTAATGTCGGGACGGTGTCAAAAAGATTTTTGACCAAAAAATTTTATCGAACAAATTAAAAAGTTACGATTTGCTCGGATTGAATTTAGATTATTAATAATTGGAGAAACTGGATGTCTGTAATCATACATTAGGAACTTTGAAGAAAATCTGAACATGTATAGACTCATCGAACATATACACTTTACAATCAAATTTACACACAAATGGCAGCGATATCCATCTAAGAACATCAGTAAAGAATTAATCTATGCCATCGGTATACAGATCAAGTGACTGTTGAAAAAAAGAATGAAGGTAATTCTTTCTGTGTGGTTTACTGTCTGGGTGAGCTGCTCAGAGAAAGAACAGAAACAAGAACAAAAATCCCATGCTAGTCCATAGCAGTTTGTGGTAAATGATGTGCGATGATGCTCCGTTAATGCCGAATTGCCCAGTGTTTAGGAAATGGT
>JBAMHZ010222622.1:0-14080 GCA_037177395.1 Alpinia galanga | reverse complement strand
TAGATTAAGATTAAAACTTATTTCGTGTAATTTGTCTGAGAATGAAACCGCTATATATTAGTGGTTTTTTATTACTATTTTTATATATAGAGGAGGTAAATTAAAATGTCAAGTAGCTAGTGTAAAAAATATAGAGTGATTGATAGTTTGATTTTGAACTTTAAAAATTAATTTTTTATCCTTTCAAATTTTAATACGGTTACGCTTACAAATGAAGGATATGTCTTGATTTACAATGCATTTGAGCTCCAATCAATTTGCTAGGTTGTTGAACATTGCATACTAATATTTTATAGCTTGACTTTGGTGATTGTTATTAATGTAATGATTTTGATGTTACATTATTATTCATGTTGTGAAATTAATGTAATTAATATTTTTGATAAATATATAATTAACTCGTGTTGATATTATAATTGTGTAAGATGATTTGATAAATATATAATCCGCTGGAAGGACCGGTGGAAACTGAAATAGCCCATAATTTAACGGAATATAATTCAGATTATATTTTAAATTAAATTTATGTGTTGGTTATATTTTTAATATTGTAATATAATATAATTTAGATTACAAAATATAAGAAATTTTTGTAATTTGAATTACAAATTAAAACCTATATAATTCAGATTATATTGCAAGATTAAAAAGTCAACGTCATTGACTGGCCGACATCGACGATCGATCGACGATCGGCCAGCATTGGCGGCTACAGCGACGGCTGACCACCAAAGGTCAACGGTAAAAATAAATACACATTCCAATCGTAGTAATATAATTACTCTTATAATTAAAAATTACATTATAAATATTAACCAAATGTAGTAATGTAATACATGTTCCATTTCATTCCATTACATATTTCATTATATTACAGTGTACCAAACGTAATTTAGTGGTTCTGTTGTGACCAACTTCATACCCTTCGAGAGAAGCAAACGTAGGACCGTCCGATTCTCCTTCTCCGCTCATCTGAACCGTTCATTTACGTCCCGGCCACGTTACCCATCAAGGAAAAGAACCTTCTGGTAGCCCAGAAACACGTTAGCGCCTGACGTCCTAGCGTGAGCCTTTCTCTCCCCATCCCTAATAAACAGCCGCCTCAGCGAGATCGATCGCTAAGCTTTGATTCTCTTCCTCCTCGTCTCCCGCTCGCGATCGAACCGATCGAGGTTTACGGCATCGGTGCTGGAGCTGATTCAGCGGAGTGATGGCGAAGAAGAGCGTGGGCGACCTCAAGGAGGACGACCTCAAAGGGAAGAGAGTGTTCGTGAGGGTGGATCTCAACGTGCCCTTGGATGAAAACCAGAAAATCACCGACGATACCCGCATCCGCGCCGCCGTGCCGACGATCAAGCACCTGATCGAGCATGGCGCTAAAGTGATCCTCTGCAGTCATCTGGTCGTTCTCACTCCCTGATCTAATATTATGCTTTGAGTTCATTCTTTGTCATCTCCATCGCGGATTTCGGGTGGAGTTATCATCACAGATGGGGATCTTCAAAATTACCTCAGGCTATCATATGCTTAATAGAGAACTAACTGTGAGTATTAATCTTCCAGGGCCGCCCTAAAGGTGTCACCCCCAAATATAGTTTGAAGCCCCTTGTGCCAAGGGTTTCCGAACTTCTCGGCGTTGATGTATGCATACAACTTTTGCTTCAACTCTTTCTCGATGTTTATAGTTTCTCAAATCGAGATTTTGTAGGTCGAGATGGCTGATGATTGTATTGGTGAAGAAGTAGAGAAGAAGGTGGCTGCTTTACCAGATGGAGGTGTTCTGCTTCTTGAGAATGTGAGGTTCCACAAAGAGGAAGAGAAGAACGACCCAGAGTTTTCCAAGAAGCTAGCATTGCTTGCTGACCTCTATGTCAATGACGCCTTCGGCACAGCTCACCGCGCGCATGCTTCGACGGAGGGGGTTACCAAATTCTTGAAGCCAGCTGTTGCTGGCTTTCTGATGCAGAAGGTATTTTCGATTTCTTAACAATCTCTTAGCTCTATCTTTATTGTGTGTACTTCAATTCTTGTTTTGTTGAGGATTCCTGGATATGTTCGTGTTGATAATACAGTATTATTCATTTTATGATTGGAAAAAGTATGCAATTTGCTGTATTTTCTGTTTTCAATTTTGTATCACTCTGAAGATTGTCCTGCTGCTCTTTTTCAGGAGCTTGACTATCTTGTTGGAGCCATAGCAAACCCTACTAGGCCTTTTGCTGCCATTGTTGGTGGAGCTAAGGTTTCAACCAAAATTGGGGTGATAGAGTCATTGTTTGAGAAGGTAGATCTCCTCCTTCTTGGGGGAGGAATGATATTCACCTTTTACAAGGCGCAAGGATACTCTGTAGGAGCGTCTCTCGTCGAGGAAGATAAGCTTGAGCTTGCAATTTTACTTTTGGAAAAAGCCAAGTCTAAAGGGGTTTCTTTGTTGCTACCCTCAGATGTTGTAGTTGCTGACAAGTTTGCTGCTGATGCCAATAGCATGGTTTGCTCTTATACTTTCTTTTTTATTGGTTAAGCAAGCTAAATTGTTGCTTCCTACAAATTAATATCTATTGTTGGTTGTATCGATTAAGCCCTGTTTACTCAGAGAAGCGGATGAGAGAAAGAATAGATCGTACAAGAATGGAGATACTTTCCTCTATTTAACTATTGAAAAAATAATAGGACGAATTCAAAATTCGTCAACAGATTGATTTTGGCCCATTCTTTCATCCATCAAAAATTGGGCAGAGTGAACTTTCCGCCCTCTTTGAAAAACAATGAAATTGGCGGCCATAAAGTTGTGAAGGCATTGCCATGTGACTGCAAACTTGTGGTCGTGGCCTTTCGGTGACACCATGAACTCGCAGCCTCGTGGCTTCACGGTGGCAGTGGAGAGGCTGCAAGTTCGCTGTATTTCTGCGAATTAGTTGGACAGTGGTGGCCGCTGGGATTTCTTTCTCTCTTCTATTTAGTTGTTGCCCTTTTTTTTTTCTTTCTTTAGCAGTCTTTCTTTTTCTTTCCCATGGGATATATTTTCTCCGTGGATTTTTTTCCCCCTTTTTCATCTGTGCATTAAGGGTACACGATAATCAGACTCCAATTGATGATAATTTGTGAATTTTTCTTGCATCTTCAGGTTGTACCAGCTTCCAGCATCGCCGATGGCTGGATGGGTCTCGATATTGGCCCTGATTCCATCAAGACATTCAATGAAGCCCTTGATACCGCCAAGACCATCATCTGGAATGGACCCATGGGAGTATTTGAATTTGAAAATTTTGCTGCTGGAACCGACGTAAATGATTCAAAGCACTATCACTCCAACACTTTCTCAGTTAATAGACTGTTGAGTAGCTTATGTTTGTTTACTGGCAGGCAATTGCGAAGAAGTTAGCCAATTTGAGTGCCAATGGCGTCACAACCATCATCGGAGGTGGTGATTCGGTGGCTGCGGTCGAGAAAGCAGGGCTCGCTGATAAGATGAGCCACATCTCCACTGGAGGTGGTGCTAGCTTAGAGCTGCTGGAGGGCAAGTCTCTTCCGGGTGTTCTTGCACTTGACGACGCCTGATTCACAATATGCAGTATCTAAAAAGTCTTCAAGCTTGTGTTTTTGAAGAGTTGAATTGTTCTGAGTATCGGAAAATTTGACTTGGTGTTGCACGCTAGTCGAATAATAAATAGGCTTCCTTGGATCTCAAGGATGAATCAACTGCTATGGTGTTGTATCTAAAACTCAACTTTAAGTTTGTTTTTGGAAGACTTGCATGGAAAATTTCACCTTGACGTTGTAGGCTCATCGAATAATAAATAGGCTTTCCTTGGATCTCAAGGATGAATCAACTGCTATCAAATATTGTTTCGAATATCATCTCTTTTTCTGTGTTTGAGCTTTTTAGTTGAAAGTTTCTGATTGTCTTAACTGTGATGGCTTCCATGGTGATACATATTAATGAGCGTAAATAGGTCAAATCCAATTTGATGTGTGTAAGTTTTGTATTTACTTTTCTTAAAGTTTGTTTAAATTTATTTTTTAAAATTTTTTTATTGAATTTGCTCATTTAATAGTATTGATGTTATATATTTAAGTAAAAATATTTATCTGTATCATGGAAAAGTATATAATTTTTATATGATTATCCATAAGTATTTTCATGGCTTTATGAGTATTATATTTTAATTTTTAAATCTTAGAAAATTGAATGACGAATAATAAAGATGTTTATCAATGAATTATATAAGTAAAAAAGATTAGTTAAATTTTCTTTTAGAAGGGTCGAATCAATCACCCTCAAGATCGTTAAGGCAATGATTTAGATATTTGATGCTAATTAAAAAAATATATAACTTGAATTAAATTTAGGCAAAACTTGAATAAGTAGATTCGTTTGAATGTAGCTCCCTCTTCTCTTTCTAATTTAGAGTGGTAAATAAATTAAATATTCATGAACAAATTTAATATTTGATTTAATAAAAAAATATTTATATTCATTCAATATATATTAAAGTTAATTAAATAAATAAATTTAAACAGTTTAATAAATTAAATATAGAAACTCCAATACATATGTATTTAATATTCATGAACAATTGAAATTTGTCAATTTAGCGATCTTTACTAATTTATTTTTAAATTATCATAAAAAAAATAAATCATGATGGACTTTTAAAACTAATAATTAATACATATTAATTTATACAGTATCTAAGCGACAATTTCAAATAGCTAAAATCTAAATAGTTTGATTTATCTTTTTCCACATGTAAGAACAATAGTGAGAGACCACTAATATAACGGTTTTATATTTTTTTAATCAAATAGTTGCTTAGTTGGATTAAATTTATATTTAACTGAGCTCCGCTTAATTATTTTATCAAATAATCCCTATAAAGCCAACCTAACCTCGAAGAAGGAAGAAGTAATCCCATTTTCTCAGCCCTACGCCGCCCACTCTTCGAATCCATCCTCGGCGGAGCATCGGACGCCATGCGGTCCTTTGGCAAGCTAAACGCCGTACCTGGCGGCCGCCCCACGGCAGCCACCGCCCTGTCTGCCTACTCCACCTTGTCTGGTGGTGGTGGCGGCGGAAGAGGAAGAGGAAGAGGCCGAGGCTCGGGACCCCCGACCCGTATCCCTGGCCAAACCGTTCCCGACGACGGCGATGAGCATAGTTTTGCTACGCCGGGCGTTGGCCGCGGGAGAGGCCAACCCGTCCTACCGTCCTCTCCTGTCCTTCCCTCATTCTCGTCTTGGATGTCCCCCGGGAATCCTGCTGCTGTAGGGAAGGGCCGCGGGCGCTTTGCCCCGCCGCCGCCGCCAGATCCCTCCGAATCCTCTGCCGGTCCTAAAAAGCCGATATTTTTCAAGCGGGAAGAAGTCCCCTCCGACCTGGGAGACAAACCTAAGTTAGCTGGCTCGGATGAAGTCGCGTCGCTTCCTCGGAGCCTGTCCCCTGGACTCTCTGGCGCCGGGAGGGGCAAGCCCTCCCGCGTCGCCGAATCAGATGCCCGGCCGCGCGAGGAGAATCGACATCTCCGGCAGAGACCATCTCCTAGGTCTGGCCTGGAATCCTCTGATCAGACAGCGAGCCAGCCGAGGATGGGACGGGAGGAGGCTGTAAAAAGGGCCATGGAGCTCTTGTCTCGTTCAGGCGGCGGGCAGGGTCCTGGGAGGGGAAGAGGAGGGAGAACGATGACGCGGGGAAGAGGGAGAGGCGAAAGATCCAGGGGGCGAGGAGTAGAGGCGGAACCGGACTTTGACGTCGACGCTTATCTTGGAAACAATGCTGATGGAGAGAAATTGGAGAAGAGGCTTGGAGAAGAGAAGATGAATCTACTGAATGAAGCATTTGAAGAGATGAGCTTGAGAGCTCTGCCATCTCCGCTGGTGCAGGCTTATTTGGAAGCCCAACACTATAACAATATGGTCTGTATTTGATGGCACTCGGCAGATTCGTTCTATGTTTTCCTTCCTCTAATCTCTCTGTTTGTGCAGATTGAGTATGAGCCAGAATACTTGGTTAATTTTGAAAATCCAGATATCGATGAGAAGCCACAGATGTCCCTTGAGGAAGCACTGCAGAAGGCTAAGCCATTCTTGATGGCCTATGAAGGGTTCCAAACCCATGAACAGTGGGAGGTGATTCATGGTCCTTACTTTGTTTTTTGTCTGTAGATCTGTGATCTTTTTAACTTATGATAAATATTTGATGATTCTCAACTGAAAGTGATCATTTATATTTCCATATCAAATCTTGAATTGCAATCATGTAAACTAGGCCTAGGTCTTTGGTATAAGGTTTCTTAGGATTGTTCCCCATCTTTAGACATGGTAGGTGATGTTGTAACTGACCTCCCATGTTAAAGCTTCTATAATAATAGCAGTGTTAGAAACTGATATCGTGTACTTAATCTTACCATTGGTTTGTGTCAGAACCTTATGCCTTTTCCTTTCTTATTAATTAGGTTCCAAAACTCAGTATTTTTATGAATTGTTTTAGAGATTTCGTTCTTTAGGATTATTTAAATCAAATATTTTTGTGTGTTACCTACTATTATACATTATTAAATAAGATCACATATGAATGCTCCTTGACACTTGTTGATTCTCCCCTTACAAAACCTTACTTCACCCTACTATTAACCACTTGTGAAATATAGGCTTTTGTTGTCACTTCATTTTGGTTGCTTGTTCCATAATTAATTAACATCACAAAAATTGGTATTATCTAGTGGTCCTTGTTCACTAGGCATTTTTTTTCTTCTATTTTCTATGACAAATTATGTTATTATCTGTATATATGGATTAGTTTTCCCCGGTGGCACCATACTTTTACTTGGTAAATGAACGTGTCTAAAAACCTAGAGGCTTCAATCCAAAGTATTGTAGCTACAATACAAAAGTAAGTGATGCTACTATATATGCCTCTGCAATTTCTTTGACTTGGATGGATTTTGTTTTGTAATTGTGGACATTTTAGTCGCCGCTATCACTTGGACACAATAACAGCAATGAGCTGGTAGTTCCATTTGTCTGGGTCAGCTGTGTGGCTAAGCACTTAGAAATATTTGTATAGTATTTCACGAATGTCGGGCATGCAATTTTCTTGACAGGAAGCTGTACAAGAAATTATGAAAAAGTTGCCTTTGAAGAAAGAACTTATTGATATGTATTGTGGGCCTGATGTAATTACTGCAAAGCAACAGCAGGAAGAGTTGCAGAGGGTGGCAAAGACTATTCCAGAGAACGTTCCTTCTTCTGTGAAGAAGTTTACTGAGCGAGCGGTTCTTTCTCTTCAGGTTGTTTTACTCCTGCTAATTTTTTATGTTATACTGTATCACAAATTTCATAAATAAAAATATATAGTTTAATAGTCCATATATCTTCGTTTAAGGTATATATTGCATTTGCTTCCAATCATTCTGTTTTGAAAATGTGCCCCATGAGTAAAAACACTTCGAAGATTGATGGAAAACTCACAAGACTTTGTAAAATAACTCATAGTAATACTAATGAAGTGCATTGTATAGTATGTGTCTGCTGAAGGATCAAGCCACCACCCTTTTCCATCAGTTTTATAGGGACCATCTCCCTTAATGCAAGTAGAATCCTACGCAATTCCTAATTCTGACCTACCGATTCTTGTGTAACTTTGTGGTTCAAAACGGCCTTAGCTCCTAATCCTTCATACTAGAGATTCTAAATCAGTACCTAAAACAACATCATTATCTAGAGATGAGAAACTAATTCTGAATCTGTCATACCTAGTGAGAGGTTCGAGTGCTACAAAGATTCAAACCTATAGATGGACAGAGAATTATAAAGATTCTCATTGCATCATTTCCCTAATTCATCATGCATTTGCCTCCTATGATTTAGTTCCTTCAGGGATATATTTGATTTTCCCAGATTCTTGATGCTATCTTATGGATAAAAAGTATCTTTTTGTTCATCAATAATTCATGTAGATTTTGCGATCTGTTGTGTTTCAGTAATTTCTGTTGTGGTTTACACGCTGATTTCTGTCATTCTCATCAGCATTTTTTCATGAAAAATCTTCACAGATCTAGTTCACAAGTATAAACGATAAACTTATTTTCTTTTCTTGTTGTCCTGATTTGCTTTCTGAAACTACTTTCCCCTTCTGGAATGGAATGCTATAACTATTTTCTTCCTGTATAACATTGTAATACAAGTTCTCCAAGCTCTTCCCCTTTTCTATTTTCCCGAATACTTCGATGCAGCACAAACGAGACATCATTCTTTTTGCTGATTTTGTCATTTGTATTGCAATCAAAGCAAGCACTAAATCCAAATCTAACATTTTCCTGATGGGGTTTTTGCAGAGCAACCCAGGTTGGGGCTTTGACAAGAAATGCCAGTTCATGGACAAGCTTGTGTGGGAGGTCTCACAGCATTACAAGTAATTCATCATCCCTCGCCGGATCAGCAAAGCTTGAATGCATTTAACCGAAACTGGGTTTTCGAGCTGAGAGTTTTTCTACGCGACCTTAATTTGCTCTTGCTCATTTCAATCTCCAGAAGAAGATGGAGTTTGACTACTTTCTACTCTGTAACTTTAGCATGCTGCTTATTGAACTTGACAAATAGGAGTTTCCTAGGAAATGGGAGGTGGATACCCCTGTTATGTTTGTTTTTTTAGATCATTTTGCTGATATTAATTCATGATCTTTTTGTGAAAAAGAAATAATAACATTTATTTGAAATTTGATAAGATGTCTGTAGTTTAATCAGCATCTTTATCTGGAGCAATTTCATTTTTTTTTTGTTTGGAAATGTCTCTCGGTGTAGGTGATTAAGAGTGCGACAAGTTTAGATAACTATGAAACTCGAAATGAAATTTGTTTCAATTCTAATTTTTTGGCTTTATTTTCTCAAACTTGTTTAGTTATTTTAAACTGTCATGTACCTTCTATTTTTTTTAAGGATATTTTTTTTTATATTTTAATAAATAAATTCTTAATTTAGTACGTTGTGTATGTAATAATTGTATCACATTATATAATATTTTAATAGGATTTTTAAGTAATAAGAAATATTAATATATACATTATTTTATTTATATTATTATTATTATTATTACGTGGCAAAATATTATACCATTTATGAGCTAATAAAAATATTAGTTTGGCTGGAGAATCTTTGTCTCTATCAGTTTGCATTTAAACCATCATAAAGAAGATAAATTATAGTGAATCTTTGGCCCTTAAGATTAATAACTAGGGTATAGAGGGACAACACTATTATGTTTGCAGAGCATTAACCCATTGTCTATTATATAATATTTGTATGTGTTAGCCATTAGGTTCTTCCCACAAGAATATTATTTTTACTATAACTATAAATATGTTAATTGATTTTTGAAATGATAACTATTCCATATTAAATGATTGATATAATAAAATCTAGATCCATAAATAATCATCTAATTTAATACTAATAAATTGTAAACATAAAGCGATAGCTAATTTTGAATTATTTTGATTTAGAATAATTAAATAAAAATTTTAAACTGCATATATTATATTATTACACGTAGGAGTGAGTAAAATTTTAAAGCTAAAAATAATCAATCGAACCCAAAAGTCGGAATCGACCAATCTAGCCTATTCAAAGGTTTCAAATTTTTTTAAAATATTGATTAAATCTATTCAATTTTAATTATGAATTTTAAAAATCAGTTAGCTATATTAAATAAAAAAAATAAAAAATATTTTATTTTTTTAATAAATTGATTTACACTTTTATTAAAAAGTTTTATTAATTAATTACTATTTTTATTATTTCCATTTATTTAGTTAAATTAATTTGTTATTTTATATTTTCGATTTATTTTGTTAGGATCAAGTTTAAGTCAGGCTCGGTTTTAAACAAAATGCTCATCTCTATTTACATGATTTTTTTAATAAAAAATTATAACTATGGCATTAAAAAAATCACTTTATATAATTTCAGAGATCGTTTTAAGCTATATTTAAATAAGCGCATAAGATTTACTAAATATTTAAAAAATCAATAAAAATAATAATTTGGCCTCAAATTTATCGTGATTAATTATAATTTTCTTTAATAAAAATAAAAAAGTTTTTTTTCTTCTTTTTCATCGTTTTTAAAAATAATTGTCCTCAATTCGCATGTGATGATGTGAATCGGCCTCGCCAACGCCAACGCAAACGCACGCCGCCGCCCTTGAAGTTGGGATCCGCCATCGCCGACGAACCTAGCCGCCGCCGCCTCCTAGTTACCCTACTTGTGCTTCTCTCTGAACGCCGACTTCTTTTGCTTCATCGATCCTTCTGAGGAAAGGCTGTCCTTTCTCGTTTTCTCGATATATTTTCTCGAAGATGTGCGTGCCTTGTCTTCTCTAAACCCTAAAACCCACCTTACCTTGTTGCTCTGATTTATTGTCTAAGTTCGTTGGCAGGTCTCGGCTTTGCGTCAAGAATTTGCCCAAGTACGCCAATGAGAACCGGCTCCGGGAGTTCTTCTCTCAGAGAGGGGAGGTCACTGATGCTAAACTCATCCGCACTAGGTAAGATTCATATTGATTGAAAATAAACTATTTTCGTTTTCATGGCTTCTTATCCAGAAACAAATCACTGTAAATTCTAAACATTTATTTGAAAAGTAGCCAAATTATCTCATTGCCAAAGGTCACATCTTTTACTCACCCTTCTAAATTTTAATGTCTTGTGAGCAAAAAAAAAATTAGAATTTTGCTAAGGAGACAGGACCTTTTGTTTTCCAGATTGTCTATGCGCCATGCTGTCTAGAATTCATATTCAGTCCCCAAACTGAATTAAACCAATTTTTTTCAACTGATATGGCATACTCTATTATTAGGGTTATCAATTCTTGATTTATTTGTGTGTCTTGAGTAGTCTCATTTGGCTTCCTCAGAGATGGAAAGAGTCGGCAATTTGCATTTATTGGTTTCAAGACTGAGAAGGAAGCTGAAGATGCGCTTAACTATTTCAACAATTCTTACATGGACACATGCAAAATCACATGTGAGGTATTGTTTGATGATTATAAGCCTTTCTTTTCCTTTCCTTTCTACTATGTTCTTTATTGATAGTAGTAATGTTGATGTAAACTTATTCAAATACATATTTGGTGTTGGTGATGTGGAGTGGACAATGATTTCATTATCGCTTGGATGGTGGCTTTGTTTGTCATTGTAATCCCAGTTAGATTAAAGATTTAGATGAAAAACAGATTTTCTTTTTAATTATTTTTTGGTCAAACAACTTGCATGGTTTATCAAAAGCTAGGAATGCCACAACTTGTGAAACATATTCCTAATTCTTTGACTTTTCTGTTTTGGCAACTATACGCTTAATTCTATTACTAATTATTGGAGACATGAAGACTTAAACAATATGCAACAGTTACATAATGTACAATATCTTGTATTGTATTTTCATCCTTTTGAGTGTTATTGTGCAAAATAAATTCATTTTCTAATGGCTTTAATTGAATTGTTTATGCAGTTCATACATTGTACTTCTTTGTTTGAATGCAAGCTGATTTATACACTAAGTTTTCTTGTTTGAGAGATTTCCACTTTTAGATATATCTCATTTACTACTAGATGGATTTTTGACACATTTTTCAGGTACTAACATAGTCTAGATGCTGGAGATTCAGTTTGTCTAATTGTAATGTTATTACTAGTTTTAGGACTGCCCTTGTCATGCTAAACCAATTGTTTCCCCCCCACATATCTGATACTATTCAGAATCTTTTGATAAAATTGATTTCATATCCTTTTCAGATATTTGCTTATTTCTGTGATAAAGGAGCCACCTTTACTAGTATCTTTTTAAGTTTCATTTGCATGTTGCCCAGACCAACAGCCGGAAACCTCAAAAAGAACAAAGGTGAATTACACAACCAACCAAATTAAGATAGTAAATTTAGTTTGGTAAATTCAATAGCAAGTTATGGAGCTGCTCCGCAGTGTGGGCAATCTAAGACAACTTGTTCCTCTAGTATTTGTTTGTCCTAGTAATTCCACTACTAGTTAAGGACAATACACTTCATAACTTAGTTGAATGGGTGTTATAGACACATGATATTTCTCCTTTTTGTTTTAAATGCATAATGAAAGAATTTATATAACATGGAATAGCTTTCTTGTAGGTTGCTCATCGACATGGTGATCCAAATATTCCTCGTCCATGGAGTCATTACTCTGCAAAGGAATTAAGTACACGTAGTCCAAATGATTCAAAGAAGAAGACTGAAGTTATGAGGGTTTCCAGCTCAACTTCCAATGACTCTTCTCTTAAGCAAAAATATGCCAAGCCCAGTGAATATGAAGATCCTAAATTTAGAGAGTTTCTTCAAATCATGCAGCCACGATCAAAACAGAAGATGTGGGCTAATGATACTTTAGCTCCTTCTGATGCAATTGTGAAAAATCGAAATGCTGACCAAAAACAAATAGAGACAATCGAAGGGATTTCATTAAGCCCTGGAGAAAGAGAGCCTTCTGAAGACAGAGAGCAATTAAATGGAGATGATGACACAACAGATATGGAATATTTTAAGAGGAGGGTTAAGGCAAATTGGTCAGATTCAGATGATTCAGAAACAGAAGGAGAAGCATCTGATGGTGAGCCTAGTAAACCTGATGTAAATAATGAGATGATTGATATGTCTGGTATTGATCAACCCCAAATGCAAGAGGAACCTTCAAAAACCCTCATCGAGAATGACAATGACAATGACAATGAGATCCCTAATTCATCATTTAATGATGAGTATAAGCAGGAATTAGAAACTGGCCGATTGTTTATCCGCAATCTTCCATATACAGCAACGTATGGTGAAGTTCTTGGAACTTAATTATATCAGTAGAACGTCATGCTACGTTCCTTCTGGCACTACCCATTTGTTTCCCTTTATAGATTGTCATTTTTGTTTTTTTTGTATCCAGTGAAGATGATCTGGCAGAACTTTTTAGCCAATTTGGTGAACTGTCAGAGGTTCATCTTGTTGTTGACAAAGATACAAAAAGATCTGAAGGAATAGGCTGTCCTTTATGCACTTCCAGAATCTGCGATAAGGCAACTATTTCAGTTAGTGTTATCATTTATGTTTAAATTCATGAATGTTTTGCATGTCATCCTCTGCTGTTAGTCTGCAAAACTTGTGATTGGACTTTCATATTATTCTGGTGTAAAAATTTGATAATCTTGCAGCAAGAAGAATGGCCGTTTAGAACATGAAAGAAAGCACTTGTTTTATTTATAGTAAAATTGCTTAGTCAACGATGATATAACTGGAATTAATAGCATCATTTGATTTTTCTGTGATCAGCTTCACAATTGTCTCTATAAGTACAGAACAAACACTGTTGCATGTAGTATCTTGGGAGATGTGACAATTTGATTTTTTGTAATTCTGGATAAACACTAAGAATTTAGAATTCCTTAGTTTCTTGGTTCAAAATCACCTTGGGGCTGCAAGATTCTAATGGTTTGTGTGTGTATGCACATGTATGAGTACACCTTGGGGCTGCAAGTTCAAAATCTTTAACCTCTTATTGGTTTCATCTTTTCATATATATGGGATGAGTTATCACCAAGGTTAAAGATTGTTACTAAAACCATACGCTAGTGTAACTAATATCCATGCCACACCAGATTAGTCTACAATTCATTTTTAGCAATCTAGCCAAGATTTGAAATTCCGACCTGGGCGAAGCGGGTAAAATTTATCGTTCCGCCCGCCGTCTAGCATCGGTAGAATGGCCACAGAGCGGCAGAGGCATCATGCGGCCTCCGTGGGGGCCACGGCAGCTTTCCGCAGTCACTACGGGGGCCACAGTAGCGTCCCGCGGAGGCCAGGTATCACACATTGGAGTTTAATTAAATTTTAAACTTTAGTAAAATTAATTGACTTAATAATCAACTCCTTCAAACTATACGTCTTAATTTAAACTATAATTAGATTAATTAAAATTTGATAAAATTATCTTATTAATTTAAAAATATTCCATAAATTATTTTAAAATTTATTTTATTAATTTATATATTATGAATAATAATTTTATTATTATTAA
>JBAMHZ010222621.1:0-40350 GCA_037177395.1 Alpinia galanga | reverse complement strand
CAGCAAGGTTGCTACTGTTATTTGAGGCTAGAAGAAGGAGGTGAGGGTGTTTATTAATTTGTTGCTATTGGAGAAGAAGAAGAAGAAATTTGGCGACTTGCTGCTGAAAAAGAGAGAGAGAGAGAGAGAGAGAGAAGAAAAGAAAAGAAAGAAGAAGAAGAAGAAGAAGAAGAAGAAGAGAAAAGAAAGAAGAAGAAGAAGAAAAGAAAAGAGATAATAAGAGGATTGTTGGTGTGTGCGCGACGTGCGGAATGAAAAAGAGAAAAAATCACTAGAAAAAAAAATATTTCTAAAAAATATCTTAATTTCTTTTAATTCGATCGAACCAATTTAATTCATCAAAAATTAATTTTGTGATCAAATCAAATCAAAGTTGACCAAGATTTGAAGCAATAAATTCAATCCGAACTGATGTGAACTCAATACTCCCATTTCATATATATAATGATTCGGTTCGCTATTTTTTTTAAATTCAATACTTAACAATTTAATCCGAATGATACCAAAAGATTTTATTTTGTTTTTTTAATAAAAAAAAATCAGATAAGAAAAGGGAGGGCACATTTCTCTTTTTAAGTCTTCAAAGAAGCAAAAAGGTTGAGGTTAATAAATGTTCACAATAGTCTTATATGTTCATAGCATGGTTTGGATGTTGACACGGGTGAAAAATTTTATTTTGTCAACCGATATATGGCTGGGATGCTTCATGCGGGACCTCCCGTAGCCAATGCTTATGAGATATTTTTCTTTTTCTATTTTTTTCTTTTTAATACAATAACAATAACAACTAAGTCTTATCTCATTAGGTGAGATTGACTATATATATTATTCTATGCCATTAAACTCTATCTATTTTTAATATATCATCATCTATACTTAAATAAATTTTATCTTATTTTATTATTGCTAATCAAATCTTTTTTGATCTTTCTCTTCATTTGATGTATGTATTTGTCATGATTTAACATCGTCTAATTAGAACATTTATTGATCGTCTAAGTTTATATCTGTATCATTTTAAATATGTCTCTCGGAGTTTTTCCTTAATAGATGTAATTCTTTTTTCTCTAATATTCTTATTTTTTTTATTCTGTCTATCCTAATGTATCCACACATCGATCTTAATATCTTTATCGCTGCAGCTCTCATCTTCTGCTCATATACTTAAGTCATAGTCTAACATTCAGTATCATATAACATAGCAGGTCTAACTACTGTTTTATAGAATTTTTCTTTAAATTTTAGAGATATTTTACGATTACATAAAATATTCGATAGTCTCTTTCATTTCAATTATCTTGCTTGTATTTTAAATCTTGCTTTTTTTCTTTATAATAAATTTTAAATCATAAAATTCTTTTTCTTGCTTCTTTCTCTTTCTTCCTTTATTAATTTTTTATTTGTCTTTTCTTTTTTCGTTAATTCTTTTTTTATTAATTTCTTTTATTATTTCTATGGCAAAAACATATTATTTCTTTCAATTTCTCTATTTATTAATACTTTTATTATTTCTTCTCTCTTTTTTTAATTCTTTCTCTTTCTCTCTTTATTAATCTTTCTTTAGTTTATGTCGTGAATTTTTTATTGTCTCCTTTTATTAATTTTTTTTTCTTTTTCCACTTAATTTATTCTCTTTCTCTTTTAATTTTTTTTTATTATTCCTTTCTTCCTTTAATCACATATAAAAGAATTTTTAAAAATTAACATTTTTTTCTTCATTAATTTCTCTCTCTCTCATTTTTCACATGAACAATTACAAAAAAAAATCTTTAAAGAAAAATTACCTTTTGAAAAATACTAAAAATAAAAATACATATTGTTACTTTAATTTTTAGAAAAACATAACAAAAAATAAATATAATATAATTCATAAAATACTACTATGATTTAAATTAAATTATAATATTTATAAATTTAGTTTAGTTTAAATTGATTAAAATAAATTAAAATTTCAATTTAATTTAAATTTGCTTGATATTAATCATCCTATGTAGACTTGAATTAACCATAAATTGTCTTTTACTCTATCTTAAATTTTAAAACATTAATTTAACCTAATAATAAACATTTATGACAATATAAATTTGATAATAATATTTTAAATTAATATATTTTATATTTAAAAAAATATCAAAGCTCTATTGGCACAATGTGATATGACATTGAAATCGTATCATTTCATTTATAGATCAAAATTTCAAAACAAGTCAAAATTTTAGATCATAGTTCATAGGTTATAAAATGGAAAACGTATACCATATCAGCCTTCTCTTTCTATATATATTATATATTATTTCTGCAATCGTGGAATATTTGTTCTTAGCTGAGAAAATATTCTCCAGTGGAAAACATCTATTTCTTATAAAAATTATCTTACTTATTATAAGGACTTGCATGGTATCATTCTTGCTTTATTGCATAGGAGACATTATCTTATTTCAACAATACATGAGACTTTAAATATATTAATAAACACTAGAAGTTTAATTATAGATTTGAAGTGATTAATATATACTTTGCTTATCAATATGCAAGTAAGCATGGCGCATTTTAAGTGATTAAAGAACTTTATGAAGAGCATGCTAATTATGTTGGTGAGATTTTGAAAGTATGCTAAGATGATCATTCTCCAAAGTTCTCGAACTAAGAAGATGTTCTTTTAACGGTAATCTCTTATGCATTTTGAATTGTTTATTTTATCAATTGATTATAAAAGAAACACATGAAGGTGGATTTAGTGAAAATTTTGGTCAAGATAAAACTTTGGCATTTTATGTCTAACTTTATATCAAGATTAATGCTGTGCTTGTCATATTGTTATAGCACATTCCAAAAATATTGGTCTTTAGTGCCTAATGCAAATATTAGCATTGATATTGTCTTGGGCATACGTACCTCTCATTCATGACTATTACAAATGGTTGTTGATTAATTTTATAAGATGGCTTACTTTGTTCCTTGAAGCAAAAAATACAAATGGTTCTAATCCTTATTTGAAAGACACAGTCAAAATCCAAGTTTGGTGTATATCTTTGGCGCACATCAAAAACATTGTCATTTCTGAAAAATCTATTAAGGAGTTTGGTTGACAAAAATCTTTGCTAATAAGATTTGCCTTCACTTTATGCTCAATATTTTTACAGTAGATTTTCAAGTCAAACTGATCAAAGTCCATTGGTAGTGCTGTATGTTTCAATCTTTGTGTTTACTAATTGTATTATGACTTGCTATCAAGTTGTGTCTTATATTATATTGTCTGCACTTCCTGAATCTAATGCATATTCTCGAGAAAAAAAAATTTTTTTTGATCATTTGACATAAATAGACTCAACTCATTGATATACAGGTTCGATTGGAGAGACGAGTACTTGGGTTACATTACATAATTTTTGTTATATCACAGATTATTTTTTTTTCTTATTCTCTAAGATTGTTCTGATTCTAGATCTTTTGATCGAATAATTATCTTGTATTTTATTTTGAAAATCCTGTTCATGTTCTTTGTGCAAGGTGAATTTTTTCTTACTCGGATGAATTCCTTTATAAGAAGAAAGCTTCTTCTCGATGTCGTTGTGCTTTCTCAGCATCTACTATCTCTTCCACCTCCAATGTTCTCTTAATATCTAGAGTTCTCATCTCCTCACTTCTTTCATTGTTGTTCATATATACTTAAATGAAGGATCCTTGAAATAGTAGTCTAAGAGCTTAAATTCAGTTTTGATTTTATCAGGATGAACACTGCTATAATTTCATATTATGAGACTTTAACATGGTATTTTGTGATGCTTTCCTTTTAGGTGAATGGGTGGCTCTAAAGCCTTTTAACTAGTACTTAGCAGATGATTATCCTGCATAACTCCAGCTGTCTCTAGATTAAGCAGTTTATTCAGCAGAAAAAGGGTTACATGACTTTTTGAGATGCAATAGTCGTCTGATTTATATTACTTCTTTAGTAAACAAAAAAAAAAGTCTAATTTTCACAAAAATTCTCATTCTGTAAACATATGGACATGTTATGTTCAAGTAAAATACTTGTAATTATTATCTGTTTAACGATACATAACAAGTAGAGTATCATATGGTGAGGCAAATACTAACATTTTATTAACCTAAGCTTACTTGTCAGAGGAAGAATGATCGAACTTCTAATTAAGATGATTCTCTTTGTTTTATGTAGCCAGAGTTTGGAAGATTGGTGCCATTAATATGAAGAAAACTTGATATTCCTCTTACATTAATCCCCTCGCATAATGATAACCTTGATGGCGATAAGTATCTAGCATAGCTTAGCAGGTAAGTAATCTTTCTTTATATCAAGTTAATTAAATTTTCTTACATCGCATAGTCCATCAAGTATATATATACATAAATACATCAAATGACTGAATTCCTTTTGAGATCGTGTAATCCTCTTTCAGCATTTAAGATGTGATGCTAATATCTTCTTGACAACTCTGAAACTCAGTTTCTGGCACCACTAAGAAATTCTATGCTTTGTTTTCTTTTTTTCTATTCTGGAAATAAAAATCTTGATAAAGAGTCTCATGCACAGCTAACCATGATAATTAACTGATGAGGAATTATCTTATTGTAAGGATATTCATGCATTATTAATTATCTCTTCAAAATAAACCTTTTATAATAATTTCCTCCCTTACCCTTACCTTCTATAAAGAAGTAAGTTGTATGCCACAATATGCGACCTCTCCTCTTATATCGATCTGCTGATATTACCTGACAACAAATTACAGACTCAACTTTCTTAAAATCCTCTCACTGATAGAAACTAAGACATGAAAGGAAGTTCAAAGCTATAATTTCCCTCTCAATGGGATTCATCAGAAGAAAAATGGCACTGAAGTGCAGTAACAATTTCTATCTGCAAAAGATCTTATATTGTATATTAGTTCCTGCGTAACATGTACATCTTCAATTATATCGTTTAGTTTATGTCTATAGTTAAGTAAATTCTAATGCAATTCTTCTTAATTTGGATTTCTCAAATCATCACTCATTGGTAACAGATTGCTTAATTAACAATGGTTGACTATGCAAGTGTGTTCTTCCATTGAAATTGTTCTTTTGCTTTTATGTTAAGCACGATACACCAAGTCTTTCTCTCTTTTATAAAAATGGCAAATGGTATATTTTGGAAACTTGTATTGCAATCAAATTGAATTAGAAACTCTAAACCTTGTGGCCAATTCATTTTAGGGTTTTAGGGTTTAAGGTTGAAATTTGAAGACGGACAATGCAAATAACTTTCCATAGTTTTCATTGGATCAATAGTCAGTAAAATATATGGATCATAGTAGATGACAGAGAGCTCGGAGGCATGTTAATTGATCAATGAAAAGCTTGATTGATATTTTATGTCCTCAGTGTTCGGAAGCAATCAAATACTGCATGCTAGATCGAGTTAAAACTTAGCTGCAATGTAGCATAAGTTTTCTTAGAATTCCTTTGGAAGCTCACTGAACTTTTACGGGTATCAGGGGAAAAACTTGCTAGATTACTGAGCAAATAATAAAGTCAATTCAAGATTCATGATGAAAAGGAGTACTTAAACTAGAATCAATTTGTTCTCGATGACAAACACTTAGAAATCTGGTCACAAGTTCAGATAGCCCACAACTGGTAATAACTAGCAAAGTACATGATGAGGAAACTAGAATAATGAGGTAGTGAGTGTTTGGACAATTACTGGAAGTCTTCTATGATCTTGAGTACATGGAAAGGGCTTCCATTTCCCACTGCTCTTCAAACATGTAGCTCGCTATGTTCATCTCTGCCATGGCCGCCTGACTATTACCCAAGACCGGAATTGTATTGATTGGCATGTTCGTCGGGGCTTCATCGCTCGGCTGGTTCGGTAGGGCGCAAATGCTCCCTTCCACTTCCCTATTAGCAAATTCAAGTAGAGTCTTCAACTGGAACGAGCTCAGGTGGTCGCTCATGGGATCCAAGGTGATCGGAAGCGAAGAAGACAGCATCCTTTGCTTCTCCCTGGTCCTCTCCCTCGCTCTCTCCCTTGCCTTGGCCCGCAGTTCTTTCGCCTGCGCCGAATGGAGTTCCGTCTTCTTGGAAGGTTTCACTGCTTCTTTTTTTGCTTTTGTCTTCGATGGCTTGATAGCCTTCTTAGATCCTGAGGCGGCGCCGCAATGCAAGGTTGAGGATTCGGTGCTCTCTAAGCTTGGGTTCCCTAAAAAAGTACAAATCTTGGAGGAGGAAACGGAAGTGAGTTCTTTAATGGCGGCTTTGGACATGGTGAGCAACCACTGCACCGTGTTGCTGGCCTTGTCGAAGCCGAGCATGTCCTGAAGCCGGAAGAAATTGCGCGCGACGTCGATGGAAAGTCTCATCCTGCGGTCCCTCGGCCCCTTGGCTGTGCATATCTTGCTATGCCTCCCTTTTCTTGTACCTTTGTGGATTGATCTGTTATCTCCATTTGTTGTGTCTGCAGCAGCGGCAACAGCAGCAATAGGAACACTTGCATCCGCGATGGCATTCGAACCGAAGAGGACATGATTGTTGAAGTTAGAAGAAGCGTAAAAGGTAGAAGGGATAGGGGAGGGGAAGTAGGACGAGTTTGGAACAACATTAGGGTTTAGCTCGAATGGCAGCTCGATTATGGATTGGTCATCAAAAGGTAGCATTTTTCTTGGAAAACTTTGCTCGGAAGAGATCGCGAATGAAGAAGAGGAACTTGTTGGAGACGGAGGATTAGAAAGTGGCTTTTATCATGAAATTAAAAGGCAACATTCTCTTCATCGATTCGCCAAAAGGAACGTGGAAGTGGATAAAATGAGTAGCATCATATTTGTGGCCGGGGTTGAGTTGAAAGGTGATCCCTGACCATTTTTACTGATCAAGAACTATTACAAGGTCGATCACCATCGACATGCAACAAGGTGTGTCCTTGCTCTAATGGTCCACAACCACACCATTCCTTCTTGTCATCGGTTTGATGATCCATTTCAATGTTAAAAACTCACAACATTCTTCGTATATAAACGTGAAATTGTACTTGTAATGCTACATTCATTCTAACAATATCAATCAAATTTACAGACTTTTTTTATTATTATTTTTAGTACAGTAATCATTTTTTAATTATAAAAAGCATCTTCATTTTTTTATATTCATCATTTATTTAGCCATAACATGTTCTGATATTTAATTATAAAAAGCCTCAATTCCTAATACTATTTAACAGTTGTACATATATAGCTGTTAAATGTTAGAGGTAAAAAGGTGAGCTGAGGCTTTAGACTTTAGTTAGGGTTTACTGTTACACATATTAAGTATCGCAACTAGATCTTGCCTCAAAAGTGAGCAGTGAATTGTTCAGACACGTACTACCACCCTCACCTCGTTTCATGCTACTCACGTCTTCTCCCCTGCAAACAACAAGGACAATAATTTCACTGATTTGACCGTCAGCCTGCCACCATCAACCCTAACTTTGACCATTCATCTCTCTCGCTCTCTCTCACACACACACATCCCCCATTCACCTCTGTCGCCCACACACAGACACAGATACACACACTGGGTTAGTGCTTCCTATCCCTTTCCATTTATGCATTCATGTCACGGAAGCTCTTCTTCAACTCTACTTATGATCCTGATCCTAGCTATGCTCACTGAGTCTCAAACCATAGCCATCCCAACTCACACCCTACGGACGAGATGATTGGGCAGAGAACATCTAGGGCGCATAGCTAGGGTTCTTCCAATGAACTTGTATAAAATATTCTTGAGGAAGTAACATCCTCGTTAATTACTCTTCCATTTATTTCTTTAAGGCTTGTTTATTCAATTGGTCTCTAGCTTCGTCATATCATGACAAGCCTGCAATCTAGAGAACATTATACTCTTAAACATCATAGCTAGTAATATTATTATTCATATAGTTGCACTGTATCAAATTATATTTGTATATTGTTTAAATGATTCATGACATATATATAATTCAGGTAATAGTTTAGCTATTGAAATATATAGTGGCCAATAAAAAATTAATTCGTTCGATATATCTAATAGTTAATCATTATAAAATATTCCATGCTATTAATTTATCAATAAGGAAGAAATATAATATAGTCTTATAATTATTGTAATATCAGTAACACATTAGGTAATTACGTCCTATCCAAACTTTGTATTGATAATGATACTGAATAATTATATTCTTAATGATGGAATAAAATACAATTTTTAATATTTTTGTTAAATGGCGTAATAACTCACTATACTCTTATTTTAAATCGATAAATTAGTTATTATAGCTACTATTGGTAACAATCTATTGCAAATATAATTATATATAATGCGAATAATTATCCTATTGGAATATGTTACTCTAGTATTTATTTTGATTTTTTTTTCTGTTGTAATCTTTTGGGGTCATCATAACATAGAAAATTTTAATCCATTGATGTATAAATGACTATATAAATATATATAATTTTAATTTTGTAAGCTAAAAAGTGAAAGAAAACCACTAATTAACATTTGCTCATATATAGAGGAATGATCTCCTACGTAATTCTTATGTAAGCACTATCATCATCCACCGTCCGATCGAGTGAACACTATAGTCTAATTCCTAAATCATAAGGGATCGAATGGTGAATGATGGTGGTGCTCATGAGTGCTCATATAGGAGTTGTGTGGGAGATTATATATATATATTTGTTATGCTGCGCGCCGACCTCCTGCGCGCCTGTGAGTGTCGCCGCTTGCCCGTCACCGTTGTCGCTGGAATTCGTTGCCGTCGAAGCCAATTATAACCTAATAGGACCGATAAACCTTAGGGGATTGGCACCGGAGAGATTTCTGGACGAATTTTGATCGAAATTCGATCGGAAATGACCGAAATCGTAGCCGCCAATAGCGCGGCCACTGGCGCCGCGATTTTGACCGGTGCCGATGGTTATGAGGAGAAGAACACGATGGGATCGGATTGTTGCGTACACGGCGTGTAGGAGGCGACGCACATAATAACATTTTCGTGTACATGTATATATACAGTATGTACCGTACATGTTTAGAGGTTGCTCTCGGGAAGTTAATTTTGTAGTGTAACCATACAAACAAGTCCCCTCCCTGTTCGTGTGCCGTACCTCCGCACGTGAAACTCATCATAAAACCTGTCTGTATTTAAAACCATCAGAGACCACTACGACAACACTCACTCGCCGAGCTCTTTTTTTTAGTTCTTACAACAACTTTTAATGTACAGACTTCGCTTTGTTTGCGTATTTTGGTGGTCCTTTCTTGTGTCTCAGCGCACATGCTGCCGGCCGCTGCTACTCTCTCGGAGCAAGCCAAGGAAGGAAGGAAGGAAAGCCACTGACCAGGCTGAACTGAAACTCCCCCGCTCTTTTAATTAGCAGAGTTTGAGGCACGGAACGGAACTGTACTCCATCAGCTCTCGCCTTTTTTTTTTTTCCCCTCCCTTTGCCAGAAGATATGGGGCGCCGGCCAGCCCACCATTTTACACACCAGAGGAGTTGACAATATGTTCCTTCTCTTCTTCAGATGACCATAAATTAAGGACTTGCCTTTTGTCTCTATGATCCAAAATTTATATGCCTTCCCTGTACTTTCTTCTGCTACTTTTATGCTCGTAAGCCACCAGAGTTGAATATTAATTGTTGGTATGTGTAACACGGCACTTAATTGCGAGGAGTTTATGTTCTTGGAATTGTTAAAACACGTTCCCTGTATTTTTTAAAGAGAGAGAGAGAGAGAGAGAGAGAGAGGGAGCTTTGATTTTTATATTTTTAGAGCTTGTGCGATGTGTTCCTTCCTAGTACTATGGTTCCACTGTAAGAGTTTGTTGTTCCAGATATGAGATTTTTAATAGTATTTTAACAAATTTGATTTGAATATGAGGTCGGGTAGGATGGGGATCAAGACACAAATTAAAAGACGACATGGATGTGTTTGATTTGGAAGAAAGAAAGAAAAAAAGAATAATAAATTAGAATAATTATTTTTAAGAAAATAGAATAGATAAGAGAATGATTTAAAGATTTTTGCTAAGCCTTTTCACGTTCAAGTTAAACATGAAAAATATGAACTCTAACCTAAGATGTAAAGCCTAGGGAGCTCCACTTGATTATTTAATTTGCTAAAACAAAAAAAAGTAATAAATTGGCAATAAAGAATACAATCTATCGTATAGTTTGCTACTACAATTGCGTCTCAATCGATCATTAGTTTCTTCATCCGTATCTATCTATCTATCTATATATAATTGCACATAAGTACATGGTATAGGTCTGGGGGGTTAACTAATCTGATTTCGAATTGTTTAGAGGGTGTTTCTGATAATTTATAGTCCTGGTGGGCATTATGGAAATAATCTCAAATGTTGAGGGTGCAAAACTAAAAGGTTCTCGCATGAAATTATTAATTATGAAATCCAAAGAAAAATTTGTTGTCACATCACCACTGCCAACTTGTCTCCATTTCCAAAAAAAACCTAACCCTCTCTCTCCTCCCTATTTTTTTCTTCTCTCACTCACTCGTACACCCTTCCACCAGCCTGAGGCTGACGCTGTAGAAAACCATGTCCCATCCATCGTCCCTCCCACTCTGCACAAAAAGCTACTCCTCCATGTCCACCTCCATCTCTGCAACTTCGTCTCCTCTCCTTGAGCAGGATTACGATTGACGCCTGTGGGACTGGCTGATCGAGTCGGTGGGATCGTTGGAATTCTTCACTCGGTTGCTAGCTAGCTAGCTCATTTATTTCCCTGATCCCCTCGCTTTCTGTCCACTTGAACTCGCTCAGAGCAAACTGCTCGTTAAGCTTTCCGAAATCCTTCCTCGACTCCAGCTTCTGACAGCAGATCTGCGCTCTTCAGCCACCAAAGGTAACATATTTTATATGGTTATCCATATTAAGACATCCACTACTTGAGTTCACTATATATCGATTTGTTTTTTCTTCCACTGTGTCTCTCAACTCTCCTTCTCTCTTCTCCCAGAGCTGCTGTGTGTGATTGGCCTTGGCTACCGGACGTACAGCACGCCGAACATCTACGATATTGTCATGAATCTGTTCGGTAATCACGTGCTTGTGTTTAGGGAAGTGAATTTAATTTGAATAGAAAGAAGATCAGAGATAAAAAGATGGACATAATACCGAAGCCAGAGAGCCCTGCCTCCGATCAGGAACCCCTGGCCGCCGCGCCGGCAGCTTCTTCGTCGTCTTCGTCGCCGTCGCTGAGCCGGTACGAGTCGCAGAAGCGGCGGGACTGGAACACGTTCGGGCAGTACCTGAGGAACCACCGGCCGCCGCTGTCGCTGGAGCGGTGCAGCGGGGCGCACGTGCTGGAGTTCCTGCGGTACCTGGACCAGTTCGGGAAGACGAAGGTGCACGTGCAGGTGTGCCCCTTCTTCGGCCACCCCTCCCCGCCAGCGCCCTGCCCCTGCCCGCTCCGCCAGGCGTGGGGCAGCCTCGACGCCCTCGTCGGCCGCCTCCGTGCCGCCTACGAGGAGAACGGCGGCCGCCCAGAGAACAACCCCTTCGCCGCCCGAGCCATCCGCCTCTACCTCCGCGAGGTCCGCGACCTCCAGTCCAAGGCCCGAGGCGTCAGCTACGAGAAGAAGAAGCGGAAGAAAGCTCTACCGCCGCCTCCAGATCATCATCATCACCACCACCACCACCCTCCGCTTCCACCCTAATCGCCAACACCTTCATCATCGCTACGCATACGCTTCGCCCGTAGCTATATATGTGTGATCTTCTGGCTTTCTTCGTCCCATCATCGATCGTCATCGACGCCTATATATAATTTATATTGTTAATCTTCGGACTCTTAATTACTGGTAATTGCTTCCTTCAATTCCTACTATTTCATGAGCTTTCATTATTTGGAAACATCACAAATTCGAGACCGAGCAGTGGATGCCTGTCTGTCTACTTGATCTACAGATTTATTTTCTGTTTTCTTCTTCAGCATCCTGATGACTGCAAATTCTCACTGTACCTTCCTTTGATTTTATTATGCCTCACTTTAATGCGATGTGACTGATTAAAGGTGAAGTCGCATGGAATTAACTATATATGCTGGCAAGAAATTAGTAATCTTTGTTTTTTATTATTATTGTTTTCGATTGAAGCGTATCTATATTAGTTAACAGTGCATGAATGACACTGTGCTGTACTTGAAGTCATATCTCTTGGCCGCCAAGAATAGCTTACAGGAGTAATCTATTAATATGGTAACAATCAAAGAAAATGAGATGACACTGTGTTTGCTATTTGTAGGTGTGTAATTAATTACAACTTATAAATTCTAAATATCTCATTTGTGCAGAAAAACCATGATTAAGTGCTGAGATTTATTGTTTTGGCCCTTGTGTGTTTTATCTTTCTAGCTAGAGATGTTCATGTAGATAGAGTATCTGGAGAGTTCATTGTATATATAGCCATAGGAACTAACTAGGATTCTGCAGCTTTTTCTCACAGTTGTTTTGTCCTATCTACCTTGTTTGCTTATATCATATATTTGCTTGATATTCCTTTATTTTCCACTATTTTTTTCTTTCATTGGAAGAACAATAAGGTGAAACAATAACTTCCTCTCGGAAATTGAATGATTAGTTGAATGGATACATAAAATAGAAACAACTGTGCAAGACAATTAAAAGGTTTACTTTTGACTCATCTGAGTTATTCCATGCTCTAGTAAAAGAGGATTAAGCGTATAATTCACTGAAACAAATATATATATATATATATATATATAAGTGAAGCTTGGTCTTCCAATTCTATGCATACTTTATAATATTGGATCTACGTGGTAAGTGTTTGAATTTACTGTTGCATCATCTTAAGCATTATTATGTATTTGTTGGATATGAATATGACATTACTTGATTGAGCATTCACACATTTATATATATAGAGATGAATGACACAATGGTTTCCTATTCTGTTTAAGTTTAATGAATGAGACAACATGATCCACTGTAAATTATCTGTGCAATTAATTAATGCTACTAAGCTCTCATATATATTTTGACTTAGCATGAATCTTATCATGTGTTCTCATGCTAAACAGTCATGGAGAAATAATAGAGCCGTGTTTAAATTTATAAAATACAGTAAAAAGTATACTTTTCTTGATTTGCATTAATATTTGCTTAGACAACCTTTGGAGTGAAAATTTTCATTTCTATAGTTCCATGTATCATCATTAAAAAAATTTGCATTAATATATATCTGAATTATTATTATTTTTCAGAATGAGATATTAATATCTTTCTATATATGCACTGATAAGGCATCATAGTGGTAATTGCATCTGAGGTTTTCAGGCTACTAAATTGATCGTAAAAACTATTTGTATGCTGGGTGTTAATCAGCATGATGCTAAAGATTTCACCCTCACATTTGTGCAGTTTGACAAGGTTTTAAGATTTGTGAAAAATGGACCTCCATCATTCATTTCTTTTCCCTTCAGCTCTAAGTTCTGGGCTATTAATCCAATTAAATGCAACTTTAACCTAAGTTATATTGGTGAACCAAGTCCAACAGAGAAATTTTAGATGGTAATTACAACAAATTCGACTTGACTTGAATTGCTCACAATATCTTTGTGAACCTTATAAGCCATATATATTTTTTCTGCCAATAAAGTTCTAAAATGACTTGCATGAAAAATTGAGTCAATTAAAGTCGTACAAATTGCACTATAAATGACTTCGAGGTGCACTTTTGAACTTTAAAAAGAGAAAGTGGAACGCAAATAAACAGTTAAGAGGAGAGAAAAAAAGTGGGAAAAAAAAACAAAAAAAAGCTGCACCTCGAAGAGGAATTTCCAGTTTTATTTCTCTGTCATGCTTTTATTTTGTATGATTCTGTAAAGGAAAGGGGGAAAAAATTATATAAAGATTAAGAAATTATTTCTATACAATGCGTCTCTCGAAAGTATAAAGTTGTTTTATTGTTAAAGTTATATTTTATAAAGTCTAATTTAACATCTCCAGGAAAGCTAGCAATATACAAAATAAATAATATGAATAAATGACCCCGGTAAAAATAAAATATAATTTTCCCCTGGCTTTCAGAATTTTCAACAGATTTATCTTTATCTGGTTAATTAACGAAATCAATTTATCTGTAACACACGTCAAACACTATCACGCACCGCCACTAAAGCAACAGGATTGCATGAATGAATGAAGCATCTCTAGGAACACTTCAATATAAGCGAACAGAAATATGTCAAACAAACCTCCTTAAAACAAAGAATAGTTTATGGTGGAAAGTTTTTTGAAGACATGAGGATAACTATATATGTTAAGGTGCAAAACATGTGGAATGGGAATAAATTTCCACAATGCAGGAAACATTTTCAATGGTCTTTTCAATCATCTCATCATTCAGTTTCTGGACCAGAAGTTACATTGTGAACATCTTTGTTTGGTTCACCAGTCTCAGTATCTCGCGGGAGAATATTTGTCAAATTGGCAACACGGTTCGGCGCATCAGGTTTAGAGCTAACAGTAGAAGATTGTGGAGTTGTACGGCCATTTTCAACTGTGTCGGATATTGTTTGAAAACCAGTAGAATCGAGAAGGCTAGCTTGAATCGCAGCGTGGAGATCTTCCTCTTCATCGTCAATTATACCACCCATTTCAAGAGATGATGATTCTCGAGTTGAAATTTTCCTTTGGTTGAATGACTTTGCTATACTGTGTGCATCTTCTGGAGTGAGCCATTGGCCAAAGACAGTTGAGTTGTCGGGTGGGATTGGACATTCCTTCGGGAAGTTTCCCTTCACCAAAAATATACTCCAACCGGAATCCTTCAGGGAATCTATGTAAGCTGATAAGTAGAACTGCGAAAGATGCTCAGGCGACGGGAGAAGACTATTGAAGTTGTACCATTCCCCGTTGACTTTTCGAATACAAAACCAATGGTCATGCAAGTGACATATGAAAGCGTTCTCAAGCTCCGGCACAAACTGAGATTGCTCTGCTACAGGAGAGTTAAGAGGGATAACTTCAAGATCCCAGATACCAAGAGCCTTCTGCAAAACCTGTTAAGGGCATACCAAAATCAGACCTACAAAAAAAAAAAAAAAAAAAAGAAGACACGGAATGACAAAGTTAAGTGAACCACCAACAGTAAATGCATCATTCATTGTTTATAATTTTTGCATCTAGCCACACATTCCCCGCTCTCTAATTATTCTTAAAGCATATGAATCGACGGTCATATATATCGTCAGTATCAAAGATTCTTTTGAATATCTAGGAAATGACATCTATCAGTATGCGTTCCTTCCTGCAGAGTTCTCCATGTAGAGGTTGCACATATATTGGCATGTGTGGAGCATTTTCTAATATATACAAACGAATCAAGTTGTTTCGGTGTTTATATACCCACTCACATGAGGTATATGTGATACTAACTTCATATAAATATAACTGAAAGCATTAGTGATTCTGTCCTCCTTAGGCATGTCCTTCCACATAAGTGGTAGTTTCTCAATGATCGAGGTCGTCATGAGTGACTTGCTGAAAGCATCCCCTCCACGTGAATCCCATGCAAGATACTTGAATACCTTGCACCTGGCTCATCATGGACTTGACATTAACCATTTTGAATTTTAGGAATATACCGAGTATGAATTTCTTCAAGTCGACATCTTCTAATTTATACTTATTGTCAAACGAGTTCCAGAGAGCCTTGGCCATCTTCGATTTGACTATATGCATTGTATAAGCAAACGTCCATCCTATTCAAAATGTAATTGTTGAACAGGTAGTCGATCGTGGTTCTTCTATGCCTTGACATGTAATTCTCAGGTTCAGGGGAGGCATTATCGCTGTAGAACCTTGAAAGATTAAGTGTAGTGATATAGAACATCTTTCGTTGTCAATGCAAAGTCAGTACCGGAGAATTTCACTGGCCTTTCTTCTAGTCATGGCCACCATGTGCAAAAATCTCATCTTAAAACCTTTCTTAGGATAACTGTAGGTGCTCATAGTACACTAATGATTTACTATCAGAGACCAATTCACCTTTGCTATTAGCATTATCTCCTCCTTTGAATCAGCATAAAAAAGGCATTTAACCAAGGTTGTCATTGTAACTACTATTAGCCCTAATAAATATGATTGAGCCATTATGATTGAAAATATTTGACCAGGCAAAGGAACCAAGTGTCACATAACTTTGCTAGAGTTCAAAAATTCATTGACAAAGTTTCATTTCTAGCCTCCTCTGCTCCTCTTCTCCCTCCACGTATTCATACTTGGCCGATTTCAAAAGTCAGCTTGCTTCATCTTGCAGCTCAGTGCCTAGCCTTTATTAAACTGTTGCTCTTTGTTTCCCTTTGCATACGTCTTACCAATAGTCATCACTGTCATCTTCATACTACAAAGAATATGATTGAGCAAGGGCATACAAATGCAAGAGCCTTCTTTGGTCAATCGACTACTACACCAAAGCAACCAACTAGACATTATTTATTCTGCATGTTAAGCAGTGCTTCATCTCAGTCTGGTTTTATTCATAATGACAAGTGAAGGATAACTGTGTGTAATTTTTGTTAAGGATTCAGATGCAGCACCACCCCTTTGGTTCGTCGCTAAAATCAGATTCAAATAAATATAAACAAATTCATCTTGAATCCTATGCAAGTACAAAAGATGAAAAGCATCTTCACTATAACAACTAGAATATATTGGAACTGAGGCCACAGAAAAATCTCAAGGCTCGAAATCAATTACAAATCATGTTAACATGGTAAAAGAGCAACCTCTTTATAATATGGCATTGTTTGTTCTGTCAGCTAATGTGTAGCGAAGCATAGTCTATTTTCAACCAAAACAAGGAATCTATTATCATTTCCTTGTCGCATTGTGTCATCTTAAGAGTAAATTAATATTTTTATGATAATCACTATTTCGGTTTTACAATATAACATTGTCCAAATCAATGTGAATACCACTGGAACTAGCATGGATAGACTACAAACAGTTTCACGACGTTAAGAATTTCTGCAAACAATATGGTAAATGGTTAAGTCCTCTGGGTAGATTCCTATACAAGGTCAGACAGACTACTCATCTAAGATATCCAGAAAGACTGCTAAGTAACATTACATTGGTTAACTTTTTGCAAGAGCCAAGAAGACCTTTCTTATGGAACATTCATTTGGCAATTAATAAGGCTCTTGCAAAGGTTAGTAGCAGAAAGAGGCTCCAATTACTTATCCTTTTATTTATTTTATTGCAATATAAAATGAGTAGATTCTTTTTCTTCCTTGTCAAATAGGCTTTATGAATGGACTTGTAGAACAGAGAGCATTGAGACTGATATCAATCTGTATGAGTTAATTGTATCAACTAGTTCAGTTATTATGAATCTGAACTAAGACCAAACTGATCTAGTCAAGGGCCCAAAACAGTATGCTTGGAGACCATAATCATAGATAAAACAATACTGCATCTATTTTCCAAGAATTTAACAAGTTATTAAATAATTGTTAAATTTCCAAGAATTCCTCCATAGTTGATTAGTATTGAATAAAGCATTTACTCCAATGTGACGTGAGGCGGACAGATTAAAAGTACCATATAAAATTCACTATGTCGTGCAGTTAAGATGCAATGTGTTGAGCGAGAGGAAAGGGGAAAAGGTGATTGTTGGATTGAAGTTTGAAATGTAATTGTGTTGATCTGACTTTCTGTCCCACCTAAAAGTCAAAGGTAACCCATAGTGATTACATTATCTAAGATTCTAATTTGAATTACATTGACAAATCAGATTACAAACTATAAAAACATAAAAAAAAATCCAACATGGAAATAAAAAAAAAACTAGTTGCTATATATCACTAGGAATCTTGTAAGATGAACTCACAAAAACACCTTCAAGTTTATTTCTTGTTTCTCATCTTGCACCCCACAATATCTCATCAGGTAATATTTCCGTCTATATAAACCGATGTTGTGCCAAAAAAAGGTAACAGGGCAAAGAAGACAAAAGGAAAGGAGTAGGAAAAGGAAGGAAAGGATGGCAGAGCAGGTAAGGAGATAAAGAAAAAATGCGGTTCCCACTAACTGTTAAGCTCCTACTTTTCCTTCATGTTATCCTGGCTTATTGAAAATGGTTATGTAGAAAAAGTAAAAGGAGAAAGCTGGAGAAATAAGTAGGCATGTAATATACAATCACAACATAGAGAAAAAGGAAGAAGGGTTGTGCATGTGGGATGCAACCCAGTCCCATCAGAGTTACGAAACTATAGAGATTAGAGATGTCCAAGGGAACAAAGAGTATATCTCTATCATCAATGTTCACAGAAGGAAATTAAAATTTCGGCATTCCATCGAAATGCAATTTGACCTTCTGCTTGCTGAAATGTTTAATTTGAAATGAAACATAATTTTGTGAACTCCAATTAACCGTAAGTCCCCTATGCTACCACAACTTTAGAAAGCAACTTTTTTTTATCGAGGACTGATACTGTTGTTCTACATTATGTCAAGTCAACAGCGAAGTTCATAATAGTTCCTGTCCACAAAGTTCAGAAACATGGATTCAACCTTTAAAATGGTGCAGGAACCAAAATGAAACATCAAATGAAGACAAACTAATTAGCCAAACTGATTTTTTTTTGAAATAAATTAAGAAATGCATGAGATTTAATTGATAGCATGGAAAACCAAAAACATGATCAACAGAATCAAGGGAAATTTTGCACAGAAAAAATGAATCATGTCAACAGCGCCTGGGCTTACAGTCTTCGTTGCTCTTCAAAATCAAACGTGGCTAATTTCTATTTACGCATTAAAGAAAAGCAAAGAAAAAAAATATATAATTGAATAGGAATAGGAATAGGAATGGGAATAGGAAAAGGAACCTGGATGCTGAAATCCCCACCCATCGATACATTGTGGGAGACATCAGAGTAGAAATCGCCAGACGAGGCGGCGCCAAGGCTCGGTCCTTCGAGCATCATCTGGCGCTCCCTTTGGTCGAGGTCGGACGCGAGAGCTGCGAGATCGAGCTCAGAGAAGAAGGGCCCTTGGAGGACGGTGTTAACGCAGTGGACGGCGCAAAGCTTCGACTCCTGGATCTCATGGTAGAGGAGCCCGCCATTGCTGAAACCTGCCATTCTTTAACAAAAGTGGGAGAAAAGTGTGTCCGATCTCTAAGATGGAAATTGAGAGATGCGGTGCTGGAGCGGCAGAAGATTCTTTACCATGGGAATAAGAAACGTTGCCAGACAGTTCTGCCAACGCAACGAGTAAAATTATCGCGACAAGCGTACTGTGAACCACCACTATTTCCAATTAGGGTTGCTTGTACTTGTAAATGAACGGAGATGTTTTCTTTGAAAGAACACATTTTTATTTTCAATTTTTGTTCATTTTTATAAATAATTTATCAATAGCTTTATTTATTAGTTTATATAAAATTTAATTATAAGCTTTTTTTTATAATTCGTTATTAAACATTAAATTATAAAATTTTAATTTTTATGTACAGTAGATTCAAAATAATGAATTAGATTTTAATATTTTCCAATAGTAGAAGATCTAAAATCATTTTATTCTTTTTGTTTTTTACTGTAACAAAGAAAATTTTATATTAGCCGGTGGAACATTAAAAATGCTTTGGAGGATAAGTAAAAAAAAAATTAAATTTTTTGATACCGAATTAAATACCACTGTAAATGAAAAATAAAAATACCAAGTACTGAGGTAATGAGATAGATCTCATAACAATAATATACTTCAAAAAACACTGCCAATCGCTTTTCCTCCTGAGAAAGCATTTAAGGTGCGTTTTAGTATTTGTTGATATCTTAATTATCGATCAAAGGTTATTAATACAAATTTTATTTGATTTAGATTTGAGCAATTAATGAGTCACGATGAATATCTGATACATCATGACATGTCAATAGAATAATTAAAAAATCTGAAATAAAAAAAGCTCAAAGAAGTGAGATTTTCTTTGATTACAGAATTATGAATTTTTTTTTCTTCTAAAATTATCTTTTAATTTTTACCCTTTGGAATAGAAATATTCTTATCAATTTATTAAATGGCAATCCAACTTTACATAAATTATTAATATAATTAAAACCTTAATTGATCGACTACAGTGGTCGCCACCAGTCGCCGTTGGCTGCTGCCGGTCATCGCCCACAATCAATCGCAGGCGGTCGCCGCCTGCAATCGATCGTTGATCGCCACTACCAGCCGCCGTCACCCACCACCGCCACCGACTGACCATCACCGACAGTCAACTGGCCATCGCCGATCGCTGCCCGCTAAAGTTAATCATTGATTGACCATCATTGACTGTTATTGTCGTCGATTGCCAACCATTGTCATCGATCGTTAATTGTCGTCGTCGACATCTATTGCTGGCATAGCTATCGTAGTTATCGATGATCACCCACTGCCATCTCACCGGGTGACGATAACCATCGTCTCGATTAACATGACTATAAACAAATATATTTCAGAGTAAATAGAATTTTATAATTGAACAAAAGATAATATAATAAAATATTAAATTACGTTATACTTTAAAATCTCCAAACAAATAAATTTATATTGCATTACTTGAAATTAAAACAAACAATATAAGTTATATTTCATTCTCTATAATTTTGATTATATGATTACCTAGTAATCACATAATTAAAATTATATATGATAACTTAAATCAAATGCACCCTTAATATTAGTCATTTATAGTGATAGTTTCCATTTTGAACCTCTTAAATCTTCCCTTTAATGAGTTAGAACATAAGTATCAAAAGTTAACCATGAAATTCAACTTTGAATTTTATCTCCCCCAATTATATTTCTATCACTCACCAGAGAAAAAAAATGAAAAAAAAAAAACAAACAAAAAGTGATTGTTTCTCATCAAGTAATATTTCTTAAGAAATAAATGGATGCCAAGGACTAGTGCAAAAAAACAAAAAAAACAAACAAACAAAAATCAAACTTAAAAGAGATTCAAACCAAGTTACAAATAAAAACATCAATTGAGAGAGACGCTGAGGAATAGCAAGTAAATAAAGAGCAATGTAAGGCATTAAATTGGAACTACAGATGCCACTAAACTCCAGTCTAAATAACTTGCGGAAATCGACTCTCAACGCCGTGCGGTGCTATCGAGGCTTCATTAATTGTCCTGTTGAGAAGGTGAAGTCATGACAATTAAGAATCTTTGCTTTGATTTCATACTAATTGAACTGATCTAATAAAGTTGGTTTACTTTCTTGCTACGATTCATACCGTGCCACATAAGTCATTATTACACGTAATCAAAATATATCAACAGGCAAATAAATCATTCAAAGTTCATAAGAAATATATTATCATTTAAATCATACACAATTGTATTAAAAAATTCTTAAATAGCCATCATTATTTCAAAAGGAATGTCTAAAAATCCAATGGCTTCCCTCCCACTTTGTTAGTAATGCCTTCAATGTTTGAATCACCAACAAATTATTCTAGCATCAAAAACAAAGCCAGACCCGATTCAATCCTATTTTTGGCCAGCAGGAGAAAGATGAATTAGTACTCAAGAAGAATTCATCGTGGATGCAGAAAGTGTTTATGTAAAATTAAAAAAAAAATTAAACAGTACCTATTAGTCTTTGATCTATTAGAAATAGTGTTGTATAAAACTTCGAAGTCTTTGATATAGCAGTCAGGAATTTCAAGTCATGAAAAGCTAACATAGCTCCAATACATCTGTATACCTCCACTATTCCATGAGAAACTCTTGCATCGATTCATTTCACAGATCATCCCCTCCCAACAACAGTTTCTAGCTGGACAATTGCTACTGATGCATCTTGATGTTGTTTTTCAATAGCTCCAACTGGATCTACTTCTCTAAAACTTGATCTGCCTATTAGGCTACAAGTTTAACCTTACCCAATTGATCATTAGACATCCATATGTTCGTAACACAGACGGAAGTCTCTTCAACTTACGTTCTTGTATCATTAACAATACTGACAGGTAGAATGGATCGACATCAAAATTCTATAGCAGCAGAATAAATTGAAATTGGTTTGGTATGAAAATTAATAAGAAAGTAACAAATAAACAGAAGGGTGTGTCAGATTAGGTTCTATGGAGTTTGGGATTGCAATGTGGACATGGTTGAGTTTTATTTAAACATCTTATGATCTGATTAGCAAAACATATGAAGCGTAGATAGTTATACAAGTTTTTGAAAGGTCATTCATCACAAATTTCACTGGAACCTACCTGAGAAGATAAGAGATAGACAACAGTCGATAAAACTCAAAATATTTCACAAGATTCAAAATTCCATATCAAAATAATCCCGTAAACCACCCACAGCTGGTACAGTGACAAAATAATAACAGTAAATAACAGATGAAACAAATTTAATATAGTGACAACACTTCCAAAGCAATGAGGGGACTAGCAGCATCACACTTGCAGGAAGTTTGCTATCAAAAATTTCCATCTATATATATATATATATATATATATATATATGGTAACATTAAAATCTAAAGTTCTAAGCATTTATTGTGAATTGTATCAAAAAAGAATTTTTGACACAAAAGAAAGGAACAACTTCAAATGTCATTGTACATGGCATATTTCAGAGTTATTGTAATAAGCAACAGGTGAAGCAGTCAAAGGACACATCACAGTTCAAAGAACTGCAGAAGCTAAAATGCAACTAAAAAAAACAGACAGTGGAACATGAAATCTTTTATATTTCACTTTAGTTCCACAAATAGGAGCTCTATAAACCATTCTTGCAATCTGAACAAAACAATATTAAAATAACATTAAAGTAAAATATAGAAGAGTAATAATATATACATGTGTGCGTGTGTATCAATAAGAATTCTACAACAACTAAGTCTTATCCCACTAAGTGGGATTGGCTAAAATTTTCCTTTTTTTGTTTTTACCTACAGCAATTTTGATGTCATGAATGCATCATGCATTAAGATGGCAATGGCTATGATATACGTGGCAAACTTTTATAATTATGTATGAGATAATATTAGATATATTGGATGTATTATCACCAAAAAGGGCATTAATCAATCCAAATAAATTTACCATCACAAATAAACAAATGGTAATTGACAAGTAGATACACAAGAATATGCAAACACATACTTATGATTTTTCGAGTTAAAAAATGATTCATTATCAAAAAATAAAATAAAATACAATGCTAACAAAAAAAAAACTAAAATTGCATAAAGAAATTTTTTAGGAAAAAAATGTAAAGCATATTGTGGATTCAAGGCAAGAATATCAAGATTTTTATTGCAACTTAGTATATATGTTATACAAGCTAATTAAAGCTTACTAATGCATAAATATCATGATAGTATGCACAAAGCTCTGCTCACTTGTATATATCTGTTTATGGCCACTATTTCGTGAGAAATTCTTGCATCTCTCCAACATTTCACAAATCATCCCCTCCCAACCAGAGCTTCTAGCTGCACAAGTACAACTGATGCAACTTGGTGTTTTCAAAAGCTTCAAGTGGGTCAACTTTCCTATAATTTGAGATTCCCATTAGACTAGAAGTTTAATCCTCCCCAGTTAATTATTAAAACTCCATATGTTCACAGCACAAAAAGAAGTGTATCTTCAACTAGCATTCTTATATTAACAAAACTCTGACAGGGCGAACGAAGCAACATCACCTCCATATGTTCGCACTCTATAATCACAGAAGAAAGTAAATTTGGTTTGGCTAGAAAATTAATAAGAAAACAAATAAACAGAAGTGGGTGTCACATCAGAACAAAAACATCACGGTGGATCAACTTCGTTTCAGTTCTTTGGAATTTGGCAGATTGCAACATTGGCATGGCTGATTTATACTTTGACAATAGACATGATGATATAAGTAGCAAACGGATAAGTACTGTAGATAGTGATACTAGTTTCTGAAAAAGCCATTCATAACAAACTCCATTTGAATTAACTTAAGAAGATAAGAAATTGACAACAGTAGAAAAACTCAACATAATTCATCACGAAATTCAGATCTCCATGTCAAAATGACCTCTCAAATACTACATAGCTGCACAGTGGCAAAATAATAATAGTAACAACAGAAACAACATGAACATAGTGATAACACTTCCAAAGCAATGATATTACAGAGAATATCATAGAAGAAAATTTTTTCACACAAAAGAACAAAATAACAGCAAAAATTGTTATTATAGAAGTCGTTTTTCAGTTATTAGCATCATGTAGGTCGATACTCTGCTAAAAAATTATTGTCTAATATACTGCAGGTAGAAATATTCAAAGGACATGCTGCAGTTGAAAGACTTGCAGAAGCTAAAAGTAAGACAATCCAAAAAAACATAGAAGGAACAGTATAATGTGAAAATTTTATTTCGGCAAAGGTATTTCGCTTCCAGTTCCTCAAATAGGGCTCTCTCCTTGCTAAAATCATTCTCATAATTTGAATGAAACAGTTTTACGGTAAATTTAGTTATCCATCCATGAATCCGGTGCCAAACCGTGCGAGATGGAAAACCTAAAGACGTGAAGGCAAATAGACAACATTTAAAGAAAAATCAAGATTTCTTCCCTTCGACGTGCTCTTCAGTATTCTGAGCATCGGAGGCGGCGGCATCAGCAGCCGAAGCAGCGGCGTCGAGCATAGCCTCCTCAGCTCGGAGGATAGGCTCATAGTACTCGGCGTGGGCGTCCATGCACTTCTTCAAAAGAGCCGTGGCCGCAGAGCATTTTTCGACAACGTCCTCACCGAGTTTCTCCGCTTCCTCCACGCACTTCTCCCACGCGACAAACGTCTCCTTGCAGCCGCCGCCTTTCATGAAGAGGCAGAAGCCGCACTCTTCTTCTCCATCCTCCCCCTCCACCTGCCCATCTCCTACTACTGCCGTGATCTCGCCCCTGTCGTCCGTGGCCAATGTCGGCGGATCGGAAGCATCCAGATGGTTCGAAACAGAGGAAGCGTAGGTCGACATGACGAATTTCAGAGGCGAGGGTGGCGAAGAAGAAGGTGGTGAAAGGGACCGGGTGGGTTTTCTACTTTTTAGGGTTCCTTTGGCAGGACTGCGGCTGCGAGTAGGCGGTAGAGGTCCTTACCGTTTTTTCCATAAGAATACAGGGCCTTTTTGTAATTCAGATTTTCCATTATAAGAATACAGGGTGTTTTTTGTAAGTTTACCCATCGATCGGCGCATATAGCATTCCCGCGACCGGCCGCAGGATCATCGCGATGAACGATGCACTTGCGGCCGAACTCCTCCGCCTTAATGCCCGCAGACCGGCCCTCGTATGGCGCCTCCTCCGGCAAGTTCTCTCCTCCCCCGCCTGCTCCATGCCTTCCATCCCCACCATATCCTCCCTCTCCCACATCCTTGCTGCCTCCCGCATGCTCCCAGAGCTCCACCAACTCCGTCTCCTTCTCCTCCCGCGCCGCCCTCCCGACGCTGCCCATGCTGCGGTATCTTCCATCGTCTCCGCCACTGCCTCTGCTGGCTTCATCGAAGAAGCCCTCCTTCATTTCCAATCCCTTCGCTCCCACTTCCCCTCTCACTCCCCCTCCCTTCGGCTGTACAATACTCTCCTAGACTGCTCCCTCCGCCTCCGCCGTCCCGACCTCGTCGAGATGATCTACAGGGACATGCTTCTTTCCCGCGTCCCCCTCGACACTTACACTTTCAACATCTTGATCTCCTCTTTGTGTGATTCAGGCCACCTTTTAGAAGCTCGCAGGTTGTTCGATAAAATGCCGTCCAAGAATTGCCGCCCCAATGAATTCAGCTTCGGGATTTTGGTACGTGGTTACTGTAAAGGAGGGTTCTGTGACACAGCACTTGAGCTTCTCGACGTAATGGAGAGACAGGGGTGCTTGCCGAACATAGTGATCTATAATACACTAATATCTAGCCTTTGCAAGGAAGGTTTAGTCAGCAAAGCTGAGAATTTAGTTGAGCGCATGAGGAAACATGATCTTATTCCTAATGTAGTTACTTTTAATTCTAGGATTTCTGCACTTTGCAAGGCAGGCAGGGTTTTGGAGGCTTACCAGATTTTTCAGGACATGCAGGAGGATCAAGAGTTGGGTTTGCCTTCTCCAAATCAAATCACATTTAATCTAATATTGGATGGGTTTTGTAAGGCAGGCATGTTGGAGGAAGCCAGGGCCTTGGTAGATTTGATGAAAGGCAAGGGATTGTTTAAAAGCACTGAGAGTTACAATATATGGTTGTCAGGGTTGGTGAAGTGCAGAAGGCCGCTAGAGGCTCAACAGCTGTTGGTATATATGGTCGAACAGGGTGTCGAACCTAATTTATACACATACAACATTATCATTGATGGACTTTGTAAAGAAGGGATGATCATTGGTGCTAGATCAGTGATGAGTTTGATGAGAAAGAATGGATTGTCTCCAGACACAGTCACTTACAGCAGCCTGCTTCACTGGTACTGCACAAAAAGAAATGTATCTGGGGCCATCAGAATTCTTCTCGAAATGGCCAGTAGTGGATGTTCTCCTAACTTTTTTAGTTGTAATATACTATTGAAAAGTTTGTGGAAAGAGGGCAGAATTTCAGAGGCAGAGAAATTATTACAAAAAATGATTGAGAAATGTTACAATCTAGATATTGTAACTTGCAATATCATCATTAATGGTTTATGTGAAAGCGGTAAGTTGGATAAAGCAGTTAAGATTGTTAATGGAATGTGGCAGCATGGAAGTGCAGCCCTGGGTGAACTTGGAAATGCTTTCCTTGGTCTGATAGATACCAATAAACACAATAAATGTTGCCCTAATGTGATCACATATTCAATTTTGGTTAATCACTTGTGCAAGGATGGAAGATTGGATGAAGCGAAGAAGTTAGTAATTGAAATGCTTGGGAAGAATGTTGCTCCAAATTCTATTATCTAGTTTTGTAAATGCCTATTGTAAGCAAGGAAAAGTGTCGTCAGCTTTTAAGGTTATAACGGACATGGAGAAGAAAGGGTGTCCACTAAGCACAAAAACTTACAACTTGTTGATTTGGGCTTTGGATAGAAAAGGGTGTCCACTAAATGAGATACTTGATCTGATAAATGAAATGCAACAAAAAGGAATTCAGAAGGATATTATAACTTATAACAATATGATTCATGCCCTTTGTGAACGTGAAATGATGGGTAAAGCTGCCTCACTTTTAGAAGAGATGCTTCAAAATTCCATTGTTCCTAATGTAGCTTCTTTCAACCTATTGATTAAGGGCTTCTGCAAGATTTCTGATTTTGATTCAGCACGGGAAATGTTTAATGAAGCTTTAATTGCATGCGGAGAAACAGAAATTCTCTATAGTGCAATGTGCAATGAGTACTGCTTATATGGAAAGGTATTAGAGGCAAAGGAAATACTTCAAATATCTCTAAACAAGGGATTTTCTTTGAGGTATCACCCGTACAAGAATCTTATCGAGGGCCTTTGCAAGGAAGACAAGATAGATGATGGGCACAACTTGCTCAATGCTATGATTGCTAAAGGTCATCTATTTGACCCTGCAGCATTTATGCCAGTAATTGATGCAATGGAGAAGAGGGGAAAGAAACATGAGGCTGATAAGCTCTCTGAGAAGATGATGAGCATGGCAGCTGTTCATCATGATGGATCCAAGGTTTCTTTAACTGGTCGTATGTTGGGTGAATCAAATTTGATAATCCAAAAACAAAAGAAAGATGCTTCATCTGAAAACGAATGGCACAATCTTCTAAACAAGTAAGTAGACTGTTTTATCTATTTCTTTTCAGTGCAAGGAAATTCAAGTGTCATAGTTTATGCTACATATTGCATATTTGGGTTTCTTAGTTCTACTTCATATATGATGGTTTTAATGAAATTGTTATGAAGTTTTCTTATCAATCCTGTATATGCAGAGATGATGGAAGTGGAATAGCATTGAAAATTTTAAAGAGAGTCCAAAAGGGTTGGGGTCAAGGAAGCATCACAACCCCATGAATGCAGGATATTTATTCATGGATGAATGGGAAAGCGCCAATCGGTTTTAATTCTTTTATCAGCATGGAATAACATGCTTGGTCCTACCTTGTGCATTGGCCTCAAAAGTTGGCCCCGTTTTCATATTTGATTCTCTCTGACTTGGACTGTTTAATTCTCATCTAAGCCATCCAGGTCGAGCTTCAAACTGCTTGCCTTGACCTCAAGATGTTTGGTGTCACATAAATGGATCAGTTGTGACTGATCTAATCTTAGAATCTCATTCAGGTATGTTATTGTCATCTACTAAGATAGAGTATGTAGTGATGGATGGATGCATCCCTCAACTCTTGTTGATGGTGCACTCTTCGAGATTATGATTTTGATTATAAAAATGCTAGTTTTGTGTGATAACATTAACACTATTAACAGAGAAGTTGTCAGTTGCCATAGTGCCACCACAGCTATTGCCTAGAGACATCTATTTATTGTGCCAACACTGTGCAGGTTGAATTGAATCAAGCTAAGGATGACGAGCATGTTGGTTTGATCATAAAGTTGTGAGCTCAAAAGGGTATCATCCAGCTTATAGAGGAATTGAAAACCTGAAAGTTATTTTTATGTAATTTGGATAGGATGTAATTGCATGTAAGTATCCTACCTATGTTGAAGTTTATAACCTAGGAGCTCATATTAGAAGGTCAATCATAATTGTTATTTCCTTTTGTAAAGTCTCAAATATCAAGAATTGAAGGATTCTTTATGTTCGAATTACAAAATCTTGAATCTATAAGTTTAGTAACCAAAATCAAGACGAGTTGTTGAGATACTTTAGAGAGGTTTAATGCTCAAAATGCTATCGTTTGAGTACTTTACTTGAAGGTTGGTCAAACCAAATATTTGTGCTGGGTCGAGGAATCATTTGTGAATTCTCAGGTTTTAAAATTCAGATTACGTTGGTTACCTCCTGTTCAGGTCACTGACTACACCTTTAATGGGTATTGATTAATTTTTTTGTATTGGGCAATGGATAATTATTTGGGTTTTGTCAGCCAGCCATCAACGTTTGGTTGACTATAGGTCACAAATAATATCAATCTAGTAATTCTATACATTAAAAGCCAATAGAGCCTGGTGTCAATCATCTTTCACGTCTTGAATTTCATTGCTTCCCTTAGTTTTCTTTTGAGTCAAAACTCACTTCACGAGCTTAATGTGGGGTTTTAGCTTTGCACACACACCAGGCTCTTCTTAGTAACTTCTCTTCTCACCTCATTCATATTTTATTTTCATTATATAGGATGAGATCGACACATTTCATTTTTAATCTCTGCTATACTTATTTCATATTACTACTACAAATAGAGGGAATAGATCTCATATTGATCTAAACTTTGTAATCCTTTAAGCTATATCATAAAAATTGAAAAAGCTGTTTTTAGAAATTATCATCCATGGAGAGTTATGAGACATTTTACAGAATTGCAAAAAGCACTATTGCTGTTTTTAGTAATCCTTTAAAGTGATCTGGAGATTAAGATTTGTTCATCTCGTAAAAAGCACTATTGCTTGAGATTTTCATTTAACAAAGCCACCTTTTGGGCCGCTTTAATTGCGTATGATATTATTATTTTTTTCTTAATTTCTGTTCTATATGTAAAACTGTTAATAGTTTTCTTTGCTAAAAAATTTAATCTTCCTGCTCAATGTTAACAATCAAACGCCAGATAAAAATTTTTTAGTTACAAAATATTTAATTATATTTTCTGTTGCTTTTATAAATTTTCACAAATAATTATTTGATCTCATCATTATTTGTTTACTTTCGTTTTAATTTATTTAATTTTTCACTGCTTGCATTTCAAACACAAATTGAATTACCAGGGTAAATGAAATTGCCAACAAACCAAACCATGAAGTACTCATAAATTAGCAACCACACAACAAGCAACAAGAAGAAAGGTAGGCCTTACCATTCCCCACCCATACTACAACCAAACTAAGCTCAGCATCACCAACCACGAAATATCGTCCCACAAGCGAACAATCCAACTTAAGAATTATTGACTACTGCACAAGCAAAATGTTAAATAACTTTGATGGTTGTAATAACAATTGACACAACTTTATCTTTATCTTTGAGCCTTCTATGATCTCGCACTGCCTCCTTGTAGATCTAGAAGCAAGACCATCGAGGGCATCAGTCCAAAGTCAATAATACTTCAATAAACATAAGCATAGCAGTTCTAAAACAATATATAGAAGCGACAGAATAACAATTTGTAAGTGAATTCAACTATACATATGAGACTGACGTCATAAGTGATGTATGCCAATAGAGGTCCACACCATAAATGATATAAGACGCCATAAATGATATAGGCTGATACCAAGTGTGCAATTAAGCCAATACCACAAAGGCCTTTAGGTCAATGTCATGATTGATCCATATGCATAAGTATACTGAAGTTTAATATACAATTTATCAATGGAAATCACTCAACTACTATATAGAGTTAAATAAATCGGCAATTTATCCTTTATTTAGTCGAATTGTCAATGGCGTAGAAAATTTGTATGATAGATCTCACTTAGTAGGATAAGACTGGTTGTTTTGTTGTTGTATCTAGCCGAATTGTGATTTTGTGTTACTGCATTAAGTAGAGAAAGTATGTTGATAAGTTCGGAAGAGCACAATATAAAAGCATTTAAATTTGGTGCTTGGCACACTCTGAAAATAAGAACAAAAAAAGAATCTTGATAAGATTGTGGTTTTTGTAACATAAATCCACCATATTTCTCTAGCAAACAGAAAATTATAAGCTAACCTGGAATATCAATCTTCAAATGCTCACAAATAATGTTCAATCATGGAAGCAAAAGTTGGTCAACAACCTGGTCCAGTGAGTCCACATTCTTCCTCAATACCTGTCTTTAGCAAATGTTAAGAATGAGACTGAAAATAAAAGAAGTATGAAACTACTATACATGCAACAGAAATTCTTCATTTGAAACTATCTGGGTTTGGTTAACCTATGAGTACACATTGATCTAATAATAAAGATATAGATAGTTATTATGCTTTTTTGATTTCATGATACTTGAGAAAGTAACATTTTTCACATGTTGCACCACATACAACAGTCTTAATAAGGCAGGCATTTTATCCTTGAGCGAAGAGAAATACAAAATGAATCAAGAGCATAATATGTGGGGATGATGTGGCTAGTGCTGCCGAGTTTAGCACACCACCAAGATACACTACTTTTTCATCCTATGCTACACTAGTGGTTTAGGAATGAAAAAGTTTCATAAAAGTACAAATTTATACAAAAAAAAAGTAATAAGAGATGACAGGAAATAAAAGATATGTTCTTTTTTACCTTGATAGATGCTCACACGTACCATCATAAACATAAGGAATCTATAACTGAAATGAACACCGTTTGTCTTACAAGATAACAATGGGACCACAAGAAATTTAACATCAATGATGGTAGCAACCTTCCCATTTGATAAAAACATTCTTTTCTTCAGCTATAATAATCACACTTATTATAGATAATAGAATTTTCACAATCTCCTAACTCGTTTTCTATATCCATAATTCGTATGACCTAGATAGCAAATTTAAGAAATTGGTGCTTTACATCTAAAATTGTTGCAACAAAACAAGGATACATGAAAGAGAACATTTCATCAAACATAAATCCAATCATAAGCTACTATCAGTAAAAGAAATAAATAGATCAATTGCTGAAAGCTCAGAACTGTAAGACAATACTATTTTCTAGAAATATAAAATAATGAGAATAGCAAGGATACAACTGCAATGCAAGAGTTTCCAAGCTCCTCATTTCCTCATTCAATCTGAAAATAACAGAACATTTCATTAACCACTAGTACACCAATAATCCTAGAGCAGTGAAGCCACAAAAATCAGAAGAAAGATTTTATTTTTCATATACAATCTATTGTCACTGGCCAAAGAATCTAGACTTTGTTTCGCTATAAATGGAATGAAAGAATTTTCCATTTTGTAGTACTTTGAAAATGGAAAATTTTAAGTTAACTAAATTACACTAATCAATTAGGACAATAGATCTAAGGCACTACCAATGTCACCTCCAAGCACAAATAAGAAAAGGTTAAGGATTGCATTAGGCCTTGACAACTAACAATCAAAATGTCGAAACTTGCAATTGTGGATCTTTACTTATTGAAGTAACATGTCAAAGGAAATAAGAAATAATTAAAACATGGATCACTAGAATCGTGAATGTAAACATTTCCATTAGGAAATTGCAATTTAATGAAGAATGGAAAGGAGAAAAGGGAAAACATATACATGAAAGAATTTTTCATGTGCTAAGGGTTGATACTCAAGAAGTGAAAAAAAAAAACTAATGATTAAATGTTTAAAGGCTTGATTAATCAAATGGAAAGAGCATATTAAGCTAGTGAACAAGAAAAAACCTCAGGTATGAATTTATGTAGTGATTGCCCTTCGTTGCGGCATCAAGAGCTGCAAATTAAGGACTAAAGATAAGAGTCATGGTTGGGCTGATCATGATGAAATAAAGCATCTTGATTCACATTGCATAGTTTAATCATCAAGGATGAGAAAAAAAAATAGTTGTACAAAGCAATGATAGTGACGTAATGATCTTCCCTAAAAAGAAATGAAAAATATAAAAGATTTTGCAGTTCACGTTTTGATATAGGCTATAAATAACAACAAAAAAGAGTCTAATAATATATACATGAAAATTCTGCATATTTTTGACCGCATCAACTTAAAGAGATGTCATTGAAGAATACAAGACACATGACCAAGAAAAAGTTACTGAAAATCAGGCTAAAAATAAAAACGACTTGGTCTGAAGACAGATCACTAATTGCTCCCACAGCTTTTCCATCATGATCTGAGTGTTCCAGATCACACAAATCTCATATCATAAAAGAAAGGCTGGTATATCCCCTCACTGAACTATGAATGACAGATTTTAATCCACATCTCTTAGGTATAGATAAATAGAGCCAAAACTAATGCATAAGGCCGCCGACATATGGTGTTAGATTTATCTTTTCAACATATATCATGTATAGTGTTAGATTTTACTCCTTGACTTTAAATGACACAATAAGGGTACAACAAAACAAAAACCATGTTGTCTAAGAATTCATTCAGTTTGTGTTCCTATAAAATTTATTCCAAATGGACGAAATAGATAAGATTATAGGAACGAACAAAAAGAAGCATTTTTGTATTAGGCAAAATGTGAAGGAGCAAGACCTTCACTTGGTATTCCTCTAGAGCTCTTTTGTGTATTCTTTTTCTGGATTAAGATAACTAAGTGCTTCTTTAATTTCACTATGTCACTGCTCATCTAACAGTTATCTTTTCATTAGTACTTTGTTCATCAAGTCGGGAATGGCTGATTTCTATGCTTCAACATGACGAGACCACTTAGACATATATGTGAGAAGCATATTCAATCGTTAATGATGGTACATTCTTGATATTATAATTTGGAAGTGGACAATGTCTGATAGATCTAACATTCTATAAAACAGTGTAACTGAAATTTAGCATTAAACTATATGCAAGAAATACCCCCATACCAGATTCTTGTAGACGACCAACAACATCATTAAAGCACTGCATGTTCTCAAGTGAGGTACTGGAGACCTGCAAATTGTGCATATTGTTAAGAACAAAAGCCATTGTGAGTGAATGAAAAAGTTCAGAGGTTCTCTCCAGAACCTAAAGAGTAGGGTTAGGTATGGTTCGGTTAACCAATTTCATAGGCAAAACCAAACCCATATCAACCCAAAACCAAACTGAAATGGTTCCGCCTGAAACGGAACTGCAAATTTCAATTCAGATCTGGTTTGGCTTTGTTTAAATCAGATTTTTTATTTTAAAAAGAGATCACAATGGTACATACTAATTAATAAGCTACCAAACAAGATATTTTAATTTCATAGCTACTAATCATTATAGCATCTATTAATCAACCTGAACGATAAAAAGAACATGAGCAATAATTAAGCACATGCCTGCTCCTACTAAAGAGTATTTTTTTGTTAACCTCAGTGGTATCCTTTGGCTATGTAGAGAAAGGAGAGGGTAAATATAAAAGGGTTTTCCTTTTCATTGTGGATTCTGATTTCTGAACTAAGAAAGCTGGATAACAAGTTAATTATTTAGAATTTATAATGTGTCATCTCTATCTAGATTTAGGAGGATTAGTCCCACTTGAATCATATTCATTCTAAATGCCCTCTTCACATAGCAGCAAAATGAAAGGGCACTCTCGAATCGTCCGCCCCTTGTGGGATGTCTACTTCAAACCCCGTGTCGCTGCAACCGTGCATGTCTTCACCCAAGAATCAACAAAACGGGAATTCTTAGACACTCGCACCTGCCATTATGCATGAGAGCTGTTGTAGCCCTAATAACTAGAAAAAAGAATTCATTCCATCAGCTGTCAACTAACCACGACAGCACGATAAGCACTTGAAAATCCTAGATGGAGAGAAATATCGACGTCAAATACAAAATAACCACTCAACATGGAAGCTACGCAACAAACACCAAAACGATCCATAATTTCGAAAGGGATTCTATCCGTTGATGAGACGCCTCAATCGGAGAGAAGATTTAAGGAATGAAAGTCGTCAAACCTCTGCCAGAACGAGACGGAGGGAGGAGAACAGGGAGTTAAAGCTCTGGGTAATGGCGACGGAATCCCTCTCAACGACTTCGAGCGCCTTCAGGATGTCGGCGAGAGCAGCCACCGGCGGATTGCCATCGCCAGGGTTTTCAGCAGGAGATCGCGGCAGAACTGTCACCCCTTGGCCCGTGGCGACGACATCCGCTGCAGGTCCTCTTTCTCTAGCATCATCCATGCCGATCATTTTATCGTTCCATATTTAGGGAAGGAGGGATTCTGCAAATGGAACAGACACCTGTACAAAAGAAGAAAATAGGCCTGCGAGTTAGGTTTTACCAAAGCTTTATTTTTTTAGTTTTAAGTTTATTTATTAACAAATGGCAATGATTTTATTTAATCATTTTTACCATTAAAATAATAGTTTTAAAAATTAAAAGTATGAAAATACCTTTAAAAATATTATTAAAATAATAATAATCATCATCTTGTATTATCATTTTAAATACAGAAAAATTATTAAAGTGCTTTATCTCAAATATTTTGATTAAGAATAAAAAATTATATATGAATAAACTTTTAGAATATCATAAACTCAATGATTATCTCATAGTTGTTGTATGACCACTAAAAATATAGTTTTAGTTTGTAAACAAAAAAGACTGAATAATCTTTGAGTGATCAAAAGGTCACTAAAAGGCATTAAGGCATCTGAAAAAGAAAAAAAAAAAACTGAATGCAATTATTGTAAGATCTAGGGAATTGGGAGGTCTGTAAATTTTTGACATACACCCAGCCGCAGAGTGTGAAACTTACCATCGAGTTCTCGGTTGATAGGATAAAAATCAACTGTCGTCACTAAAGCTTTAAGACATGCAGATTTTACGCATCACCTGAAAGAAGATGTTCTGGCATCATCATTAAGACATGGCAATATGGCACAATGAGTAATTAGCAAAACCGAAAGAAAACACCAACCACGATGAGAACTGAAATTACAAGTGATGTGATCTGAAATTTTTGGATGAGTTCTCCGAAATAAAAAAGATTAAGGATTGGTTTTTTCTTCACACCGTAGCAGTAGAAGATGATGATCTTTTTCAATTCTTCTATTCTGCCAAAATTAACATTAGATCAGACAGCCACCGATATCCTATCTAACAGTCATCCGATGCCTAAGTTAAAGCTTATCGATGGTAGGAAGAAAAAAAAAGACTTAAGACAGAGAAATATAGTAAAGAGTAAGAATAATAGTTTGAATGGTCAAAAGATCAACCTTTGTACTTATATCTTTCCTCTCCTTTTATAGTCGCAGAGAGGAATCTTTTTCCCCTGCTTCACCTCCTCCACGATCGTCCTTCCTCTCTGACAAGGAGATGCCTGATGAATTGAGAGCACTGTGCGAATGACAGGTGGCAGAGCGAGGTATACTTATCAAACAGTTAGAGAAAGACATCTTTCTTGTTATGGTATGAGGCGTCTTCTTGCTGTTGTCATGGGCAGGGATCATTTTCATCCCTTAACAACCTCGTATGTGCAAGCTTCTAACCATTTATGGGGAGGAATCTTCTACGGGTCCTTGCTGAAAAGGACGTAAGCTTTCCCCAATGTTGAGTCGTTTTGCTTTGCTCGGGGATATATCTGTTGACCGAGCCGACTTGCCTTAACTTGGGAGTCTGACTGTTGGCCGAGCCGATTTGCCTTGGCTCGAGAGTCTGCCTATTGACAGAGCTGATCTGCCTCAACTCGGAAGTCTGTCTGCTGACAAAGTTGATCTACCTCAGTTCGAGAGCCTACTAGCTGATAAAGCAGATCTATCTCGACTCGGGAGTCTGTCTACTGATAGAGTTGATCTATCTTAGCTCGGGAGTCTGCCTACTGACAGAGCTGATCTGCCTCGACTTAAGAATATACCTACTAACAGAGCTAATCTACCTTAACTCGGAAGTCTACCTGTTGAGTCATCCTGTCTTGGTCATTCGTCTGAACTATCTTGACTCGATTTTTTTTTACTTGAATATTCAAAGGAATCCCGTTGACTTTGTTTGATCATTTTTAATTTCCAACTCTATAAAATAAAATAAAGACTGTGAGTCAGATAAGATCGAATGTGAGTATGGAATAGAAGTGGGATCTTCACAAACCTGCTTAGTTACTTCCTCGTCAATCCTACTTCACACAAGATTATGTTTTGATAGCATAGGGGATAGGACCATATGGTTTACTCCCGCTACGTTTGAGCAATACAATCCCCGGCCACGGAACTTCATCTAGAAGAAACAGAAGAAAATTAATTTACAGGAAGCAATATGTCGTTGAAGGATCCAATGCTACCTCCAACAGTGTTCTTATCCACAGCGAGCAAACAATGAGCCCACCTCTGTCAAAAATTTAAATAACTGTCTTGCAGAAGTTCGGCCTAATCTCACACAAGTGTTACTGGAACAGAGGATCCCGATGGCAGACCGCCGGTTTGCGATCTAGACTCGATCTTAGCGGACAGTTCGGCAACCACGAGTTTGGTTAAGAGCAGCCCGGCTAACAAAGCCGCCACCATCAACATAGTGAACACTGCGCTCCAGCTCCGGGTCGATATATAACCCGTTAGCAAAGGGCCAATGGCAGCACCGACCGAACCAGTCCCGTCGATGATAGCCGTCACGGTGGCCAAGGCTCGGGAGTTGCCATTTAGGGAGCTATGTGTGCCCAAATCTGCCGACACAGCTGTTGTTATAAGTGCATAGGGGCCGTTGACAAACATACCGGCAACAAACATGAGAGTGATGTTCCACCACAGGGAGATGCTCCCGTAAATGCGGTAGAAGAAGAGAGCAGGGATGGCACAGTATATGAAACTAGCTGCGGTAATAGCTCGGGCGTCGAGTCGGTCGGAGATGTGGCCGGCAAGGATGCCGCCTGCCACACCTCCAACATCAAACAGCGTTGACAGTGTCCCAGCCGTTGAGTCAGACAAGTATCTTCCATCGATAGCTGCATATGAACATAGAAGCCTTGTTCGTTAGCACCAATGTTTGGATGTGCTCATAAAAAAAAATTTAGACGATTTGCATTGTTGCTGAATCGTGAATGGAGTTCTCAGAGTGACGACTACCTGTGTGGCTGATGTAAAAGGGGAGCCAATAAAGGAAGGTGTACGCCACCAATTTGGAGAAGAATAGGGAAAGAGCAAATGGTGCAACACCAGGAATCCTCCATGCCTCGAGAAAGCCCACTGCTCTTTCCTTCTCTTCCAAATGCCCTTCCAAGAGAGGCTCGCCAATGCAAATCTTCTCAGTGGATTTTGCAAGCCTGGTTTCCTCGTTCTCTATCCCCATTTTTTCGGGACTAACAGGTAAGAAAAATAAGATGATCAGCCCCACAAAGGCGATGATGATTCCAGGAACGACGAAGGAGTAGCCCCAGCCATACTTGAGCATGGCAGCAGCAATTAGTGATCCAGTTATGTTCCCTATTGAGGTATGCGCATTCCAGACCCCCATGATTAATCCTCTCTTCTTCTTCCCGAACCAATTCCCGACGACTGCGACCACTGATGGCCAACCAGTGGACTGGAACAGGCCGGCGAACATCTGGACCAATAGGAAATAATAGAAGCTGTGCACATTGAGCCAGTAAGCAGCACCAAACAACGACGTGAAGATTCCAGTCCCTATCATTCCAAGCGTAAGAAGGATTCTCAAGTCAATCCGATCGCCTAAATGCCCGGCAAAGTACATTCCGGCTGAATAGCTCGCCAGGAAGGCAACATCGATTTGGCCAAGCAAGGAAGCGCCGTCGGAAGCGTTAAACGGAGCCCAGCCTGTCTTAAGTCCTGGCCTGTGCTCCGCCCCCTGCAATGCGCCATGGAAGTAAAGCCTTGGCCAGTGGGAGAAGCCCAACTGGGTTGTCTCCGGATCCAGGACGCTCTTGACGATGCTTGTCGTCTTCCTGGTGGCGTGGTAAGTTGCATAGGCCAAGAAGGTTAAGACCAGCACAATTGCTTGGTATGTTGTGAAGGTAAATTTTGTGCCCCTAATGTGCTCCAAGAATTGAACGCCTGCTGGCCTTTGGTTTTGCATCTCCCTTCTTTGTTCACTCACTTCTCCAGCTGATCCCATCTACCAATTCGAGTATGTCTCGTCCTGGAATAAGGATGAAATAGATGAACTCGGCGACCACTCAATAGCTCGTCCGAAATCCGAAAAACTAATAAGCTAATAACTCGACACAAATTAAACAACATTTCAAGGTTTTCACTCAAATCCCCAGCAAACGGCATGGTTTCCATAAGAACACTCGACCATCCAAAACCAGCCCCATTCGTTTCCCCGACATAATTTTCAGCGTATAATCAAATCCCTTACCATTTCCAACCCTTAATTATACTGCAGAAGGATCAAAATCCCGGCATGGAATCCAGAACCAAAATCACACTGGAAGAGAAAGAAATTCAAAGAACCAAATCAAAAGAGGAGACGAAAAGTTGCAAGATTGGACGATGAACGAATAAGCAAAAATGGATCAGTTATCGAGGGAAGAATTAAGATTACCTGAGAAACCTTGTTTTGGGGGAAAGATCAAGATAAACTCCACACGCTTCTCCGAATTAAATCGCTCGGTGGATCGATTCTTCCAAGTTGAAGGTAATAGAAGATGCGCGTGGAGGTGCGCGATTTTATAGGCACGCAACGCTGTAGCGCGGCGGAATGGCAGTTGGCGTGCTCCGGTTGCGAAATGACTCAAATTCCCGTGGGCTACGCAAGGGAACGAAGGGCTTCCTCGACCATTGACACATCCTGCCAGACAACGACATCAGATATTCTGAGAATATACCGTAGGATCAATTGTGCCGTGCCAGACTTTCAAACGCGAGTGGGGTCCAAGCTCTGCTCTATGATGATTGAGCTTACGTTCAATCCCTTGACTGTAAAGGATCAATCAAATTGAAGGTGAATTAGGTGTAATGAGTTACCTAACAAGTATATAATAAGTAAAATTGAAGGTTTAAAATGATCACAAGTTTTGACAAAACTGTATTATTTTATCTTTAAATTTTAAATCAAATTTAAAATTTTTATATATATATAAATGTTAGTTTGCGCGCTCGTCTCGTGTGCGCATGTGAGCATCGTCGCTGCCATCGTCATTGTCACCGAAATTCATGGCCGTCGAAGTAAATTATAACCCAATAGGGCTGATGAACCCTAGGGGATTATCGTCGGAGGGATCCAGCCGAATTTCGACTAAAATTCGACCGAAAACGGTCGAAATCGCAACCGCCAGTGGTGCGGCTACTGATGCTACGATTCCGCCCGGCGTCGGTCGCAATCTGGTCGGTGACCGATCAAAGAATGGCTGAGCACGACGTTTGGTCATTCCCCGGCCAGTCGCCGATCGGATTGTAGTCGGCACTGGCGGAATTTTACTCCGCCAGCATCGCGGGTCTATCCGGCTATTCCCTGGTCGATCGCCAGCCAGATTGTGACCGACACCAGTGGTGTCGAGGAGAAGAATGTGATGGGATCAGGTTGTCACGCACGTGACGCGCAGGAGGCGTGTGTATATATATATATATATATATATATATATATATAAAAGATTATACATCATTCGTATTCTTTAAATTTATCAAATTGAACTCGTAAGATT
>JBAMHZ010222408.1:0-14087 GCA_037177395.1 Alpinia galanga | reverse complement strand
TACTATGAACCAGGTGATTGTTACTGACACATTGATTTTTCGGTTCGGAATCTTTTGGGTTTTGGAGGTCATTGTTCTTCTGATAGGCTTGATTTTATCTGTATATTTGAACTTAATAATGACTCACGAGACCCTCATGATCCTGTTTCCTCTTTAGTAAAGAGGAAACTTTCCTGATTGCGTTACTGTTGTTTTATTATATTCTCTTCTGAATTAGTTGTTCTCGTATCCTTCTTGTTGCTTATGCGATGTTCAGAGTATAGTTTTTTTTCCCCTTTAAATATTAGTTTTCAATCACTTCTTATAGATCAATGGACGACAATTGCGCCAAGTTTCTATCATGTAGCTATCCCAATGTGCTCTAACTACGTGCTTATGATTGAAGAGTAAAACAAGGTAGTCTGTATTGAAAAACTACTGTTAGCTGCAAAGATTCACTATCCAAGTTTTCCCCTCCATTTCAGCTGAACCATATACTTGATTCTTATTCTCTTTCATATTTTTATTTCCTTTTTCATCTTTCCTTACTATTAATGATTCATGTTTTTTTTTGTATTATTTCTATTTCAATATAGAAATAAAGTTGTTGTCTTGTGATCTAGAGGTCGAGAATTCGAGTCCTAAAAATAGTCTTTTGCAAAAAAAAAAAAAAAAAGGTAAAACTGTATACAATAGATCCTTTCCTGAGATCTCACATGGCGGGAGCTTCGTGCACCGGGCTGCCCTTTTTCTATTTCAATATAGAAATAGTCCTTTTATTTTGTATTCCAAGTTGACTATTGATGGCTTTAAGTAATAACAAGTAATTTAAAGCTGTCATTACTGGACATGGTATCAGGGCCACCCAACGGTTTTCAATCACCCTCTTCCTATTCATGAATTCTCACCCGGAATCTTCCTTGAGTTATTCTGTGGATTCATCTTTGCCTAATTCTCAAGTAGGGGATCCTCCAACTGAGATCCTTCCCCATTCCCACTCACCTAACAGTTGAACCAAGAGAATCCACCACCCAAGGTTCTATCTGTTGTCATTATAGCCCAACTCCTAAACCAAGAGAGGTCATTTACGCTCATGATTTTCTCTGGTTTCTGCTGATGCCTATCACTCAATGCCCAAAATCAGGTAAATATATCACCTAAGATTTTCACTGACCTCCGTTGCTGCGTAACACTCAAATTACATCTCAATCAGCATCATTGCTGAGATCCACCAATGACTGACTTCCCTAGTATATGAGCTTGGATACACCTGCAAATCATCGACCTCCTAGTTGGCTCCTTTGTCTCAACCTTTGGGATCATAGGAACTCAATTTGGTCCTCAACCCATTTGAAATGGAAGACAAGGCTCTACTGATAGTCATCAAACTTGATGGTACAAACTACAACCAAGTGCACTATCTGATGATTTTTTTGATAGGAAGAGGGGTATGGTAATATGTGATTGAAGAATGATAATCAACAAAAAAAAACAAGGGCCTGGATTGTTAACACAGTTAACTCTTCCATAAGCATGCAGTTCAATAAGTTTGAAATTAAAGGAAACCTGGGATTTTCTTGCTAAAGGTACAGTCAAATATGTATACTTCTTGTTGCTATAAAGTAATAAATTACTGTTGATCTCAAAGAGAGTAGGAGCTTTGCATGACACTGTTTCACATGGTAATCATTGCATGAACATTCTAGAAGCACTTTACACTTTTGTGAATCTCTAACGCAGAATAAGTATCTTGCATATGATTTATAGTTATATTGAATATGTTTCTTTATAACACTTAGTTGAATTTTCTTACATACAGTTTGACTGTGTTATGTTAGTCTCAAAGACTAAAGTGTAACTCATTTGGTTCTTGTCATGAGCAGCATCATTGTAGATGTTGCGGCAGGACATTATGTCATGAACATTCTTCAAACTACATGGTACTTTCTATTATCTGTTTTCTTTGTAATAATACATATACTTAAGTTCAAGTTGCTAAAATGCTAATCAAATTCTCAGACCTTACCACAATTTGGCATATCTTCCGATGTCAGAGTGTGCCCTGACTGTTTTAACAACTCTTCTAGGTAAATTTTCAACTTTTATTTTTATTATTCTGATTTAGCATCAATTCTTTATCATGTTTAATGTAATCTGTCAATGAGATAGGACTGTAAGCATCTACTTTGCACCCTCAGTAATTTGTTTGTTGTTCTGTGTGCCTCATATACACTTTCCTGAGCATGCTCACTTGCTGATGTCATGTCCAATTGTTCCACATACTGTACAAAAATGTGATGATTTCCAGGATCATGCCATCCAAAGTTATGAATATTTCGTAGATTTATGCGGTTCTCAGCTTATATTTTATAGTTAGGGTGCCATTGTTTGCTGTTTTTTGCTTTCTCAGATTGAGCTTATCCATATTTAAAACTTCCATTTATTTCTGTTCAAAGCTTAAAGATTGCTACGCCATATTTTTTTTCCCGATTCCTTCCATTATCCATGAAATACCTTTGCATTGTGATACAATTTCATCTAATATACTTTGACATGCATTTTCACTATAATGATTTGGCCCATGCCCTTTAAAAATAAATATCTCAATTTGCCAATTCTAAGAGTTCATAATCAAGATGGTGATGAGACGATTGATTGCCAAGATTTTGTTGGGTATCTAGTCAAACAGATCATTTTCACATGAAGGTGAAATGTGTATGCATGGCATATTAGTTATAGATGTGGATAAATATTCTTTAGCAAAAAGGTATTTATTCCTTGGCGATATACTGATGTTACCTATTTGCTTGGTTAACACACACCGCTGAAATTGATTATCTGAGTAATATTATGCTAATTACCAGTGCAATTTCTTGGTGTGAAGCTTAAACCATGATATAGAAGATAAAGTACCTAACTTGACAACAACTTTTTTGCTAGTATGCTCTTTTATTATATTGCCTATTCAAACATCTAGGCTCTTAAATACAAGTCTTAAATTCTTGCTTATCCAAAATAATGGAGGTAGTCCTTTTGAGTATGATTGTCAGTATCAGTACTGGTATGTATCAATATAAGATCTCCTAAAATCTTATCTATACTGTAGGATAAATTTATTATATTGGATCGGTACAATAGGTGTAATTGGAATCAGGGAGAAAAAATTCCAAATTATAGAAATAAATGGAATAATTTTCTGAATGACAATGAGAATCTTAACCTCATTTTGCTAAACATTTAGATATTTAGAATCAATTAAATATAATTGATTATTATAGTTAATAATATGATATGCGTTTATTATTAAATGATATATTCTTATAATATATAGTGTTATAAATAATTGATTGTTAATGAATAATGATACGAAATATAGATTAGAACTATGGAGAATACAAATTTACAGTTAGGCTACTACATATTTATGTTTGTCACTTAAAGTTTGAAACATTTTGGATTTGAGCTTTGTAAAGGGGGAAGCGGCATTGTTTCTTCCAATCATACCTAAATCTTCATGGATCATTACTTTTATGGAAGACAAGCAATAGCAATGGGAGATCTCAGATAACAAAACACGTGATGTATGTGATTGAGCATCAACGAGTGTTACTGGATGATGTTCCTGTTGGTCTATGCTGTGGAAGGTGGAAGAAGAGAATTTTCCTATCCTGCTCAGCCATCGTTGTCATTTCTCTTCCGATTTTTCCCTTGTGCATGCATGAATTGTTGGAGTCATCACATACAATGAAATCTAATTTTTGTTTGGGTCCATGATTGGAATGTTAAGTTTTGATTGTTCAACTGAAACCTTCTGAATTTTCAAACGTTGATCTTTGAAGTTAGCTACCTTTGTGTCCCAGGAAATAGCTTAGTCAACATCTGCGATGAAACATTGATTTTCTGAATAGACAAACTGTTGTTTTGGTATTGGCAATAACCACAATGTTACTTGGTGTTCTTATAGCTTTTATCTCTTCAATGGGAGCATGTATGATGTGTTTCAATGATGATATCGCTTATTTGAAGGATGATTTGTTATTTTGTTCTTGGTATAGGAGTATTTTATAAGCTATGTGCAAAAATGTCTTTCGTGTTGGTGAATGTCTGAAACTCGACTCAGTTCTGACTGTGTTCATGTGGGACATATGTGTATTGTTTTTCGTCTTAAGAGCTTGCAACATTCTTAGTATTTTTTCATCACATACAAATGAATTCTTGAGTTCTTGGAAATTAGTTTTACCTTTTACCTACCAACCTTGTAAATTTGATGCATTGTTCTTTTTTTAGGTTTCAGAAAGATAATAAACAGACTTCTCCAAATACCTCCAATGGTGCAGACAACTCATTTTCAAGATTAACACTTGATGAGAAAGCTGTTTTATTGGCGAAAACAACTCCAGAAGAATCTGCAGCAGGTGTTCTGGAGTGCAAGTGTGGGATGCCTTTGTGCATATGTGTAGCTCCAACACCAGAACCAATTCCTATACAGGTATATGCTGATATACTTTGCTTAAGCCAGTTTTTTTTCTCTGATTTTTAGATGCTCATGCACATGAATAGATGCAGAATACTACATCTATCTCAAATACCAAACCAAAGAAGGCTAGCAGCCAGAAACCTACAGAATCCATTTCAATGAAGCATGCTTCTACTTCTTCCAGGAATCCAAGGTTACCTATCTGTTAGTTCCACTTAGGTTGTGTTTTTTTTTTGAGACACTTAGCATAATGTAGCTTGAAATTAAATTTAGAATTGTGTTTTTCTGATCCTCATTTGATAGCTTTCTTTGTCTAGTTTCTACTAATAAGTTTTTGCTTTGCCAAAGTTTGATTATTTTCCTTCGAGTAGTCACTTTTTATCTTTGGGTAACTTATTTGATTTTAGACACGTGAAGCTCTTGTTTTAGATTATGACATGGAAGAATATATTGCAGCCCGTTTTTTAACCATAGTCAAGCAGGCAACCTTGCAATAGATAAGGCTTGTGCAAACTATGAAGTCAGTGGAGAGGTAAAAATCTATCATGGAACCTGAATGCTTGTTTCTTGCTTGTAGATCTCATATCATTGGATGATAGGGGTTTGTTTCTTCATTCCAGGGATTAAGAGAAGCAATTAAGAACAGTGATGCTACTGCTGTCAAAGAACTTCTTAGTAAGGTAAATAAGATGACTGTGAGAATGTTAATGCTTTAGCCAAAGCTAACTTTTCTTTTCTGGAGCAGGGTGTGGATCCAAATTATTGTGACAAGCAAGGCTTAACGTTACTACATCTTGTAAGTCATTCCCTTCAACAAATTGAAAATATCCATGTTCTTCTGTGCCTCGATATTTGTTTGTAAACTATGATTCAAAAGTTCTGACTCGAAACATGGATTTTCAAATTATGCTTATTTCTGGCCCTGGGCAGGGCTACTGGGGCGGGAACCCAGGGCCCGAAAATTTTTAAACCCTAATTAGGGTCCAATAAGAGTGTATCAACTAATATTTAACAATATAAAAAGTAAATCTCTCTTGCTGGCTTGCCAAGAGCCATGGCAAATAAATGGACTGAACATGCTTACCTGAAGCAAACAATAGTTATTAGCTATCATTCTTGATGACAATTTCTTGTTTTATTTGTTAATGCAATCTTCAGTAGGTGTCAATTCAACTTTCTTAAACATGTAATATTTGTCAAGAACGTGCTTGTATGTGTATAAAAAATAAGAGAGAGGTATGTATGCGGGAAAATTTTCTTCATTGTAGGCTGCAGTTTTTAACCAGACTGAAATAGCTTTCATCCTCATGGATCATGGAGCGAGCACAGAATCCAAAAATGCACAAGGTGATTGTTAGTTTCATGATTACTTGTGTAGTAACGCTTAGTTATACAGTTTCAGCTTTCGTTTTATAATGGATTGCAAATGCTTACCATACTTAAAACATTCTTTTCTTATTATTAATAAGATAATTGCATATACTGCTCTTCTCTCTCTTTCTTGACAAGAGCTTTTGGTGCCACTCAGTTATGACCAATTAATGTGTCCTCGGATGTCAGTCATATTCAATACATTCTCCCACTGTGCCAGTTGTGTGTGTTTGTAGAATAGCATTGCTTCAAAAGAAACCCAGTTTCGTAGTACTATTGTCACAGCTACTTGGTAGTTCTTGGCTCTATCTTGGTTTCGGCACATTGAACTCAATCAAGTCAAGCTTGCAGACCCTGACAATAGTTATGCCGTGTAATAATGGGGATTAAATGCTCCTACCAATGACGTTTATTTGCTTTCCAATAAATTTGAAGGTAGATGATATTATCCATGTTAAAGTTGATTTAAACAGTGCACATCATCAGCAAGGAGCATGAGTAGGTATTTTATGCATTTCCACAAGGAAACTTTGCTAATACCTCTGCATATCCTTTATTATTATCAGGCGAAACACCTGTGGATTGTGCTCCCACCATGTTGCAGTACAAAATGCGCAAGAAAATGGAGGAACTTGTGTCCATCGGATAAATCATGTTTGAAATTCAGACTTCTGATGTTAACTACTCTGGTCATTTCCCTGTTTCTGTTTTATGAAAAGACAATTAAGCATGATTAAAAAGCACTGTGTCAGTTGGTATGATAGATACTTCTGTGGTGGAGAATGAGTTTTCCCTCACTCTACTTGACCAATAAGTGACAATTCAACTACTTTGTGTATTCATTAGTTGTGTATGTGCATTGTCAGTTGGTCTTAGATCTTCTAGATTAAGACAAACATAGGGTTCGATTTGACATGTGAATGAAGTGCTTTCTCTTATTAACCTAAGAAAGAAGGTCAGCAACTTCTTGGACTCTTTTACATACTCAACCACGAATGAGAGCAATAAAGCTGAACTTAGTGAGCACCTTCACTAGATGAAGAGCCACATGGATGGGTTGTTTTAAATATATTTATATTTCAATCAACAATGTTCACCCACTGTTCTTGAGAAATTGGCATACAAGTAGAAGCCATAATTTTGCAAAAGTAAAAGAATTGGTTTGGATCAATTTAACAAATACAAATGAATGGGTTATAATCTAGCTAGCTAGAAGTTGGAGGTAAACGTCCCAACATAGCCGAACCCTATAATAATGAATGCAAAAGCTTGAAGGTAGATATATACATAATAATGGTTTTCTCCAAATGCAACATTGTAGGATGCACAAAACAGGAGGTAGACTGCAAACCCAAGCTGCGAGAAACTCACCCTGTGTTCCAAAACATAATTAGAGACATCATCATTAGAATCAGCTAAAAAATTAAAAAATAAACTCAGAGTGTGTTTTACTTGTCTCTGAGAGATGATCTGGTTGGTTCTGAGAAACTGATTTCGAGTTTTCCAGTGAGTGTTTCACCTAGCTTCTCGGTAACAACCCACTCATTGAAATTGGATGTCTCAAGAAGACCAATTATGGCTGCTTTCATTCGGTACATGGACATTACATTCTCAAACAAAATCCAGAATGGCATTATGTGGAGAGAGCTGCCACCGAAACATTTTCCAGACTTTGAGAATAAATAAACAAAAAAAAAACCGAGTACCACCCTGAGGTATTTAAGCTTGATGCATCTAATACCTGGGATTTCTGATGGCATTGAGAAAGGTAATTGTTGTAGGAATGTAGGACACCCCCCAAATGGGGATGCTTACTTCTGGAACTAAGACTGTTGTTGGTATCACAAGGCAATAGAAAGCAAAGGTGACGATTGGAGCCACAACCCTTCTAACAAAGAAGAAGCTGTAGATCAGGTGAATTTTCTTCCAAATGGATACCTCCTGTTCCAGTAGAGAGGCAAACACGACAAACTGAAATCAGTCTAAATATGCTATCAAAGGCTTTTTGGTTTAAAGCTCTTTCATACCGTTGCAATTAAGATTTCCCATGCCATTTTTCTAAATAAGTTGGCAGCGCCACTAGTCCAACGGTGCTGCTGATTGCAGTAGGCCTTAAATGTACTTGGAAGTTCACTTCTGACCTGTACTTGTACAAAATAAAAACATGAAGTATTAGTAGGTGCCATTATGTGAATGATACTATCCTAGGTTTAGAACAAACTTGATTACCTTGATGTTGCCAACGTACAAAAATTGCCAACCTCTGAGGCTTGCTCGAACAGCCAAGTCCATGTCCTCTACTGTTGTTCGATCTTGCCAGCCCCCAGCTTCATTGATGGCAGATATTCGCCAAACGCCAGCTGTCCCTGTAAATGTTCTAACTGTGATGAATGACAAATAGTACCTACCCTAACTATATCATTTGGTATATAATCCAATATTTAAGATATATTTAAATAGTAGAGTTTTATGCTTTTGGAATCAATTTGTCCATTTGTGTTTAGCAAAAGCTATCACATTATATATTTATACAAATAATTAGCAAGTTCTTAATTTTAGATAGTTAGGAGTTTAGGTTGTACATCAGCTAATATTTTTGCCTTTGTGATCTACAGCTCACGGGTTCAAATCATGGAAATAGTCTTTTATAAAATAAAAAAAAGTAAGATAAGATTGTATATAATGGATCCTTCCCTAGGACCCCACATAGTGAAAACTTCATGCACCAGGCTACCCTTTTTTTGTGCTTATAATACACTTCATCTAGAAACATAATGAGATTGAAAGTAATATGTAAGTATGTAGCAGTAAAAGGATATATAATCACGTTCACAAATTCAGATTTTTTTATTGAGGAAAATGTAATTTGCACTGATATATATTGTTTTGTGATTTTTGTTACAGTTTTACGGTATTTCATGCATATGATAGGATCAGACCATAGTAGTAAACTAGTAATCTTCATTTATGTAACTGAACTACATTTTAAGCAACTCATAATCAACAAATATTGTTCCTCAGTGTTTCTATGTTATAGAACTAATGTTTGTCCCTTACCATTAAACCCGAAGAAGGCATACGAAGATGATCCTGACTCTTGCTCCACTTTGAAGTGGTAATCAAGTGATATCTTCTGTATCCTGGTCATCAGGCACTTGTCATAGTTCACTGCAAAATGCCCGGCAAATGCTGTGTCAGCGACCTCCTGTCAATTCGACAATTAAAAAAATCAGGATGAAAAAAGGCATGCACCAGTTTATGCTAAATTATCTGAGGATCAGTACAATTTCAATAGTTATGTCTGTGAAGTTCATATCTTTGAGTAATCTTCTTCTTCACTTACAAGACATTGTCTAGTGTTTAGTTAATATAGGATGCTTTCTGCAGTGGTGCCACAGAAATTGATGCGTAAGAGATTTGAGCTACCAGATGGCTAACAGGAGTTCTAGATGATATTTTGCAATGAAGAGCCTACCTTGAAATGAGATTATCACAAAAAAACAGCAAGAGTAGTTAAGCAGATAGCATATATAGATGGCCAGTTTAGGGGTCTTATAAACTTTGTTTTGAGTGCTCTAAATCAAAAAATATAAAATGAAAAGAATTCCAGTTTGATGATTGATGATCAAATTACATTTGCCTATGTAAAGTGACATCAATCTAGTTCTTCAGAAAAGCAAGTCTAAGATAAAAAAATTCTCTTTAAAGCTAGATTAACTGAAAAGACCTAGATATAGCTGGGAATAACTTACCGAATTCCCAGCGTGCCTGAACCAGAGCAATTTTTTCATTGTACACAAGAAATGGAATTGTTTTGATGAGAAAGTCTGATTCCGGTTGGAAATCAGCGTCAAAGATGGCAACAAAATCACATTGCTCCACGTATGCATGTTCCATGCCATTTTTCAAGGCTCCAGCTTTATATCCCTTCCTGTTTTCTCTAACCTCATAGGCTACGTTAACTCCTTTGTTTGCCCAAGCCCTGCATTCTTGCTCCACCAAGTTCTACAGCAAAAGCGACAAAGGATAAGACAAGACAAAGACACTACTTTTTGTTTGATTCCGTAGTTCCATTTTATAGTCAAGTGAGATTTTACTTCTTTATAAGAACGACAAAAATTAGACAAAACATGTTATTCATTTAGGAATAGAAATTACAGTTTTTTTATCGGATAAAAAAAATCCACGGTAATTTCGACTCATCATAAAAAGAAATAAACATTTTATTATCTTAACTTGATTTTCTTATGTTTAATGAATAGTCAAACCTGCTAAAGGGGATTGGAAAGACAGGGATACCTTATGGAAAAACTAACGTGAACCCTAAAACTATCCAAAAACATTCGGTATTATATCATGTCTTATATTTTTCGATCATTAGGCAAGGATGCCATATCTGCAGAGAAGAAGCATCAAGTGAAATGGACATTCCAACGACTCATTAAGTTATTAAGCAGTCAGCTTGCTTAAAGAACAATAGTTGCTTCGTTAAAAGATCTGGCAGCTATTTCTTTAAGGATTGTTACATTAAAGAAACCCTGAAAGAAAGCTTTTGGCTAACTTTCAGAAGAAAAGCATAATTATAAAAATATACCATTCATTTAAAATAGCTAGATCTGATGTGCCCTTCTCATGGAAAGTTGTCAAAAATCTTTAAAAATTCAAATGCCTATACAGAAAGAAAATTATTCAAATAGCTTAACTTTATAAATTTCAAATTCCAGTAAAACAACTCCAAGCAACAATCAATGTAGCATACATTTGCCCATTGGAATATGCTCAAACCATGTACTACCTGACAAACTAAAATTAAGGACCCACAGACAAAATCATCTAAGATTCCTGATGCAGTGTTTGATAAGACTGAGAAACAGTTCAAGATCACTACTTGAATTGATCAAAATCCTAATCATATTTCCTGATGGGGCTTGCTCCGCCAGACAATGTCAAAGCTATTCTGAAACAAAAAATAAAGTTCCAGCCACCATCCCTTACTCTTTCTGTCTAAAGATTTGGGACTTGCCTATGAATGTTTGGTATATTCTGATGCCAATGGCAAACAATTTCTTCATCTATCGTAGATTTGATAAAGTTTCATCTAGCGTTAAGAAAAAAAAACTAAATCACGATCTAGAAAGATGTGGCTGGAATTGGTGGGGATTAATTACCTTAATCTCAGGGTCCGTGGAGTCGTCAAGAACTTGGATTATGATCCTATCTGGTGGCCACGTTAGGGCACAAGCTGCTCCGATTGACATCTTGTACACCTTTAACATCACTTCTAGAGATCAGGGGGGGAAAAAACGAGAGCTGAATTTGATAGAATCTGGCAAGTACCAAGCAAGTTTAGGACAAACCCTACTACCTCTTTTTCATTGTACATGGGTATTTGGACTAGCACCACGGGGAAAGCTGCGCTGCTCATCTCCTCGTCATTTTTGGCAATGGGCTCCCACCGGTAGCGTTTCTCCGGCGTGCGGCGGAGCAGCTTTACCCCGAGACTGACGGCGCTCATGAACACCGCCTCCATCATGAGCATCACCGTCATGGCCAAGCACAGAACCATTGCGGCTCGCAGGACCGGCGCGATCGCCTTCGCCCGCAACTCGATCCAAACGGCGCAGATCTCCTCCTTCCGCAAGCTGCCGGCGGAGTCAAACTGGGAGGCAACGAGCGCGGAGACGGATGAGCGAACGGACGGAGCCAGCTTGAATGCCTTGTCAATGGCCGAGATGAAGTGGAGATGGGGGGTAGGGAGGGCGGCGGAGGGGACAGGGAGGGCCAGAAGAGCGACCATTACCAGCATAATCATGGACTCCATGAATCTAGATCAGCTCCGCCGATCAGCCTTCGAGTATCAAACGAGATGTGCTTGTTTATTGCAGCTTCTACGTTTGAGCTTGCTTGATTGCCAGACGCTGCCTCTACGCTGGGGCCCGCCACAGGAGGAACAAACAATCTCGGTTCCAGGTTTTACGATCCGGCATTGGATTGGAGAGTCTATGCAGTTGCCTGTCTGTATACCTGCACCGTCATTAATTCTCTTCTTAAATTGCGCAATCAGAACACCGTTCTGGGCCGCCTCTAATTTTCCAAATGATTGCACTTGTATTTTAATTATTTATATAGTGAATTTCAAACGCTAGTAATATAATTATTATCCTACTTAGTATTCAGTTAATTTTTCTGAAAATTAAATATTTCAAATACAACTCTAGACCCGTTTAAAAATTTAATTAGCAATTCTACTAAATAATAGTTATAAGTGATAAAGGAAATCATAATTTCATTATACATATTTTGTTACTCCTTGTAAAATAAATATAGATTGAATTTCATCTATATTTTCCAACCTCCTCAATGGTTCCCCTATTTTGGCACTAATTTAACAAGCTAGCCTCCAACAAATCTAATCATATAAATGGCTTATGGAGATTGTTGGGGCATCAATTCTCCTAAGCGATTGAGTTCGATTGTGTTGTTTTTGATGTGTAGCAAAAGATTTAAGGTCATTATGCTTGTGTTAATGATTTGTATGCATGGGACTTAGTAATTAGTTGCACATAGAGCTTGTAACTCAATAAGGTTGAATTGTGATAATTAAGATTTGGCATGATCAAGTTGTTTTAGCCTCACTCCATGCCTTAGGAATTCGATATAAAGTGGATCCAAAGGTGAATCATAAAAAATGGTATAAAATAAGAACATCTAGAAAGTCGTATGCTTTGGAAGAAGCTTATATAGTTTGAGAAGGAGTTTTTATTGATAAAAAAGAAGAATCCACTTCAATCAATATGCCTTTAGGCATGACCATACATAACGTAGAAATTACATTTGAAAAGAGTGGACAATTAGCTAGAGCAGCAAGTACTATAGCGAAACTGATAGCAAAAGAAGATAAATTGGTCACATTAAGATTATCATCTGGGGAGGTCCGTTTGATATCAAAAAATTGCTTAGCAATAGTCGGATAAGTGGGTAACGTTGGAATGAACAAAAAAAGTTTGAGTAAAGCCAAATCTAAGTGTTGGCTAGGTAAGCATCCTGTAAGAGAAGTAGTTATGAACCTTATAGACCATCCCCATGGGGGCGGTGAGGAGAGAGCCCCAATTGGTAGAAAAAAATCCACAACCCTTTGGGGTTATCTTGCGCTTAGAAGATGAAGTAGGAAAAAGAAAAAATACAGTGATAGTTTTATTCTTCGTTGTTATAAATAGGAATTGTGGCCTAGAAGTACATATCGAAAGGCTCATTGAAGGTTCGATAAAGTAGTTTGTTGATTGATGTATTGGAGATCTAAAATTTAGTGAAGTCGGCCTTCGTGAATCCAAGAAATTAAAGGCATGACAATATGGACTCAAAGTGAGAAGCATCAACCGCATAGAATACTCGAAGAGATATTATGAGGGATTAAGATATTGAATTTCTAGATAGAGTCTACTTAGTGATTTGCTCGATTAGGGAACGAGTGTTTTAGGTCATAATCAATGTTTCATAATGATCTCGAGTTAAGTTGGGATCTTTGAGCAAATTCGACTGAAGAAGATTCTAATTCGGTTCAATGTGTTGAGTCAATTCAAGAGTTTATTATTGTCCGCTTTGCTTTCAAATCAACTAAAGACAAGATCAATTAATTGAAAATTATGAGTCAACGAAATAGTTGATTACTCAAAACAACATACTATTTGTTAGACACGAGTTAGCTAAAAAATTTTCAGCTGACTAGAAAAATAATCAGTTGAAAGGATAAAGTTATTATTATAGCCACTTAAGCATAGAGCTACAACGAACTAAATGTTCGTGAATAAATTTGATATTCGACTCGGTAAAAGTTCGTTTACATTTGTTCAATATGCATCGAAGTCAATTAATAAACAAGCTTAAACAGCTTGACAAATTAAATGAACAAGATTAAACACATGTGTTCGACTTGTTAATATTCATGAACAATATTTATGAATAATATCTATTATTAAACTCATTTAAAAATTATTTATGAACTTATTTATATTCATTTATAAACAAGGATTAAAATATTAAAATTCTAAACAAACATAAAGATTAACTCAAAAACTTGATAATGTTTAAATAATTGAATCAATTTGAAATTCGATACACATTAAGCAAATTAAAACTAAATTCAAACTCAAGCTAGTCAAGTTAAATCTCAAAAAAGAAAAATCAAATTAAACTTAAAATATATTTTTTAATAGCTTAATTAATCTTAAATTTGATTTGATTATCTTGTCAAATAAATCTG
>JBAMHZ010222299.1:0-14090 GCA_037177395.1 Alpinia galanga | reverse complement strand
GATAATAAATAAAATTTAGATTGAAAATTTAAATTAAACTTTGATTAGGAAAAAAAATATTATTAATAAACTATTCAAGATTTATATTGTTCTTTAGAAGAAAATTAATTGCATACTCTTTTATATCTCTGTTGCTCGATCACATTCTTACATTTGTTTGACCTTTTATATTCTTTGTTGTTTATCATATTGTTATTCCTTATGCAAATTTATAAATAGTCTATTGAGATTTATAGGTAAAATAAGAAAACTTAAAATAATTTTCTTAAAGAGAACTCAAGACTTTATGAGAATTCGAAGTGAACACATAACGAAAATGATTTTGTTGGATTGCCTATAACTAAATACTATGCCAAAGCTTTGGCTCAACGCCGATAAGAAGTTATGTAAGTTCTCAAGTAAATTAATAAAGAAATAAATATAACCTTTGTGCTATAAATATAAAGCTTTTGATCTGCACTTAAAATAAATAAAAAACTTTACCTCAAGGGTGGATTGTGGGTCATTCACCTATTTTCATTTAAGGCACCTCGCGAGGTGGATTACAGATCCTTCGTCCTATTTTTATGTAAGACATTTCAGGTGAATTGTGAATCGTTCACCCTATATGCATGCTTGTATATGCACATACATATAATGAACTTCGTATTGGATGGATTGTGGATCATTCATCATGTGAATATATAATACATATCTACTGGGTAGGTTACAGGTCGCTCACCCTTATCTTATATTTATATATGATATAGTTTGTATCAAGTGGATTGCGGGTCATTCATTTTGACATATATGACACATCCTAGAAAGGTGAATTGATTGCAGGTCATTTACACATTTAATAGTTACGTTGAGTTATATATTTAAGTAAGAATAACATGTGTTTAATGTTGAAAATGAAAAATTAAGGAGAACCAATGGAATTAATTAAAGAATGAATAAGAGTTGAATTAATGAGAAAGGAGTAATGATCAATGATCAAAATATAAATTATCTCTTTTGTTGTTGACCTTTCGAATTATATATTTATGCACGTTTTTTCTTACTTCACTTTGCACATTGTGCTCACTCTCCTTTCCTTTGACTTCTAGATTCGCAGACTTAAAACAATTGTCAATGTTTAATCAATATTATAATTGGTTGCTCAGAGATACTCAATGATAGCTTTGGAGATAATTTTTACAAAGCTCATTCAATTTATTTCCTTTTTAGCATTGTTTGTTATTTATGCATTTTAATATTTTGATTTTTTTCCTATTTCTTTGCTTTGCATGGAGTCAATTTATTAATCATGTCATGGATATAATAAATTCATTGTTTTGAACAATTAATTACATTCTTCTACATCATTTAATAAAGTGTTGCATACTTATGTTCGTGCAGCCCGTTGAACCTTTCTTGGGTATTCTTTATGGTTTTTGATGCAGGATGAATATGTCCTAGTAGGGAGGCTATCCCTCATATAAGGATGGAAGCCTTTGTGACATAATGACTCATCAAAAGTTTCAGGTTTAGATCAGGTTGGAAATACGGTGATGTTGATCCAATAATTTAATTCATCCATACTGAGAGTATATACCTCAGATAGCTAGAGAATTGATAAGTACTAATTCTTATTGTTTTCTTACCATTACACATATAGATTTAAGGTCTCATTTGGTGTCGCACCAAAACAAGTTTATGTAGGTGCCATCAGTGTACCATGTGACAGTGTGGGGTGATGTTGGTCAGCACTAACTAGGAGCAACAAAAAGGAGAGGAAGAAGATAATAATCATGCAGAGACATCATTCGAGAGCAATCTTGAAAAATTGAATTACTCGGACCAACAACATGATGTTGAAGCCTATTTCAAGACAATATTCATTTTAGGGAAGAAACATCTTCATAAGGCAATCAATAGAATGATAGATGAGCTGGTATTCTCATAGAAATCGCAAAACCTAACAGAGGATGGACAACCAACGCATGTAAGCCTTCTTTTTTTTATTTTTCCTCTTCTTCTAATTCTTCTTAGTCATCATCTTCTTCTTCCCTCTTTGTTTCAACATTGTCAGTACTAATATGGATGGATCCTGTCAACGCGGAAACTGATTTCAATTAAATATTTTAAAGCTTGACAATACCCTCCAAAATTTCATAATTGTAAAAAAGCACTTAGAGTTTCCTCTTCCTTTACAAGGGTCCTCTAATTGTTGCTTCAAATCACTTTAGTCAATTAATTTTATATCACAAATTGGACATAGATAGCAAGGTTTAAAATTTTAACTCGTATCGAGGTTTTGATCTTCGATCGAAATGATATGCTTTTGATATCGTACCATGTCGTATCGATAAATTTCGGTGATTTTTAAATATAAAATACAAAAATTAAAAATAAAATTTTTAATTTAAATATTAAAAATAAAAAAATGATTACCAGAAAAATAATTATAATAGTAAAATTAATTTCAATTAAATAGGATTAAATAATAAAAAATCATTATTCATAATATGTAAATTAATAAAATATATTTTAAAATAATTTATGAAATATTTTTAGATTAATGAGATAATTTTACTAAATTTTAATAGATTTTATTTATTTTATCCGAATTATAGTTTGAGGAGTTGATTGAAATTATTAATATATCATTTGATTAAATTTCACTTGTCTGCCCTACAATCCGCCTGCCAGTAATTGTAGCCCCATGCGAGACCCCCGCGGCCCCGTGAAAGTCACCGTGGCCCTAGTCGAGGCCCCTGCAGCCCTGCAAAGGTCGCCATGGCCCTAGGCGAGGCCCCCATTGAGGCCATTGCAGCCTTGTGAAGGCCGTCGTGACCATGCAAGGCCATCGGTACCGCTTGTACCAATGTCAAGCAACAAACAAAAAGGTAAATTCCACCCATATTGTCCGGCACGGATCGAGATTTAAAACCATGATAAATAGTAATTATTAGTGATTAAAGTTATTCCTTGTCATGAGTTTAGTCCCATATTCTATATCTAGTTATCATGTTAGTTGTCCCCTTTTTACAAATAATATAATAATTTTCATTTACAACTACTTCAAGATATGGGCAGTAGTACTTCTCATTCATCAGGACTTAGAATACTATTATTGTTTCTAAACCAAATAATTATTTAATATTATATCACAATTAATAAGGAAAACTTTGGTACAACGATAAAGTTGTTGTAACTTAGTTGTCACGGATTTAAGTCACAAAATCATCTTTTTGCAATGTAAGATAAAGTTGTATATAGTAGATCCAATGCGGACTCTTCTCTGAGACTTTACATTGGCGCGAGCTTCGTACGGGTTGTCCTTTTTATAAAAAAAACAGTTAATAAAACTCTAAAACTTGATGTTCGGATGATACCTATATCAATGGAATCATGTGTTGGATAAAGTGTTCTATGCTATAATGAGGTGTAGCAATGACTTGTCATGACCATGATTGGTTGTATAAATTACATGATACATTAGGCAACTGTCGCCTGGCACAACACAAAATCCAAAGTATATTTGAAACAAATCAAATCATTTTTTCAACAACATGGAACAAGTAATAATATAGATGATAAAATAAGATTCTATAGGGTAAATTAGATTATTACCCAGTGTGTCCCTTGAGTGTTGCTTTAAGTTCAGAGCCACGAAGACTAGGATCCCAAATCTTAACCTGCAAGAATATAGGCATCACATATTCAGAAAGGGATCTTGTGATCCTAATCCACGTGAAGAAAAAGGAAGCAATAAATTGATTTTTTCCCTTCAAAACAAACAGAAGTAAAACTTGCAGAGTTAATTATATAAAGCAACCTGAGTGAAAACATCATTGAAGGGATTTGGAAAGCACATGTTTTTACAGATGTCATTATTTGTCTTGCACCACTTAATCAAACTTCCTATTTTCTTGCATTGCATAATATGATATGAGAGCTCCTACAGACTTGCGGAACATGCTTCTTCCTTTTTTTTTTATGCACATCTACCTTTGTAAGCATATAGGATGTGGCTACTGGTAGTAAAAACTAAAAAAATTTGTGACCCAAGAACTAATCCAAAAGAAGGCATGAAAAACATAAGATATTAAAATCAAGTAAACAATACCTAGTTGCTAGTGAAGTTTATCTTTTACTAGACATGATACATCTTTGTTTGTTGGCCAACATACTCTGGGAACAAACTTATTGATGTTTTTGACAACGATGATGCTAATAGAACAGGTGTCTTAGAAGATAGAGGTCAAACAAATGGATATACATCCAACAATCTGGATATTAAATATTTGCTGGGAGTAAATCCAGTAATTTGGAGGAAGAAACAAATTATAACTGCAAGATACAATGATAAAGCAGTGAATCATGTTATAGTTCATAGTGTCGATGAGTTGTTGTGTTTAACTTATAAATGAAATACTTTTTGCTTAACTGAACCTGAGCTTGTATTGTGACATCCGAGCAGCAATTTACATTGTTCACAGCCAAATCTTCAATGAATGAACCAAGTATACCAAGGTAGGTTATCATTAGGTTCTAAGATGCACTCATGAATTGCATCTACCATGCACTGAAATGCTATTCCATTTTGGTTGGCATGGAAAAGCATACCATTCCTGTTACATACCTTGTATTTATCTTATTTCATGTTAAATTAGGATTAATTATGTTTTTAATGGCTAATTAATTTTACAACTAACCAATTAGGATTAATAGGGTTTTAATTGGAAATTTAAAGGAGTAATTTGGTTAAATTGGATTAAACTTCGTTTGTTTTCAATTCAAATTAGGAGTATTTGCACTAACCAAGGTTAGCTCAAGATAATTTGAACAGGTTCAGTGGAAGAAGCCCAGTTTTGGTTAGGTTTCTTCTTACAATAGCTGCAACTGCTAATCTTTATCTTTCCCACCTAGTGATTTCTTCCTCCCTATCCTCTAATGTGATCCCAGTTCTCCATTTTACTCCAATCATAGCTGCAAGCCAAGCTTTATTTTCTCTTCGATACTCAAATTCTGGTGGTTTCTCCTCCAAGCTAGTTGATGATCAAGCAAGATTTGCAATGGCCCTCTCTTGGACAAGCACCAACCGCGAACAAAGAAGCAGTAACACTTCTCTTTCATTTTCCTTTCTAAAGCAACTGTGAGGAATTCTTCCTCTCTAGTCATGTGTAGCAACCAACCTTCCTTGAATGAGCTTTTTCCTCTTCTTTTTGTTCTTTTTCTCCCAATCCATGAGCGATAGAGGTTGTAAGTAGCTTACTCTCCTTTCTTTTCGTTTCAATCTCCAAAAGTGAGCTTTAGATCAGCCTTTTGAGAGTTGATCATCAGACGTGAAAGTTTCTCTTTAAGTTATGGAAGGTTGATCCCTTGTAAGCCATCCCAGGTTGGTTGATGTCTTGTTCTAGAGTTGTAGCTTTACTAAGGTGTCATTTGTACAAATTAAATATAAGATAGCAGTCTTTTGGTAGGACTTTTGGTTCTGCTATCTGTTATAATGTTTAATTGAATATGTTTTGGTTATCATATTTGGATCAGCATTTTACTATTAAGCACTAAGATTATAATTTGTATGAAACAGCAATTAGTTTTCAAACCGACCAAGCAATCAGTGCTTCCACTGATGAAAAAACCAGCATCTTCACGGTCACCAACAAGATCCCAAACTTCCCGTCTTGTAACACAGTGAAGAGCAGTGATAGCGCCTGTATGACCTTTTAGTACGCGCATGCTGGATTGAAGTTTCTTCTGCCCAGGATGAAGGTCTCCCTTTGCAGAATCAGCACCAGTTTTTGTGCCATCACTTGAGACTGATAAAGAAAGCATGTAGGAATTGTGAGATGCCTTATATTATTTAGCAGATCAAGTACAACTCCAATGTTTGACAGCTTGATATTTTCATCTTTACAAAACATGATGGTGGGCGTCCTACTTACGAACTCGGCCAAAAGAATTAGCCCTTATGCTTCTGTCTCTGCTAAACATGCTGTGCACCCAACTCCTCCCAACAACAGAGGCTTCTGTAGGTTCATGAATTCCATCTGCTCCATCCTGTAAATGAGGCGACAGCAATCCATATGGTGACACAGACTGGCCTTTCCCAGATGAGAATCCCCAATAACCCACCCGAAGTTGTTGGATATGCGACAAAAATGCCCTGAGTTTTATCTGAACATTGTATGGATAAGTATTAACCTGGATAAACTGGGCGATATAACATTTTCATAGAGCTGATGAAGAAATAAGATAACTCACAAGCTGTTTGTAACCTAGGTTGTTTTTCTCTGCAATCTTCTCAATCATGTTCCAAGCATCCGAATCAAGAAGTCCTAGTCCATCCTCCAGGATGAAGTAGAAGGCATAATTAAACAGGGAGATTAAAATGAAACCCATAGAACCCCAGTTTAGGAAAAGTAGATACCATGTGAGTTGCAATTACAATGAGCTGAGCAGTGACTAAAGTTACATAGTTCGCTGACCTGATGATATGATGACAGTAAATTATCAAAATTAAAAACAAAGTGTTCAAGAAACAAATTTCTTGACGCATAATTCTGCAACTATGTCAAAGATGAAGGCTTACATGAAGTTTTTGTATGAAAGAAAGGGTTGAAAAGTGTGTATATTATCCAATTAGTGTATATTATCAAATTTTCTCAGCCAAGAAACGCTTAATTTTTCAGGAAAACACTTGGTTGAAACTTCAAAGTACATCTTGATGCATCCTTTCCTTAAGTAAAATTTAGATCGAAGACAAACATCTATATGTTGAAGGATTCGTATTCAAACTGAATGAAGACATACTGGAGAAACAAAACTAGAAACCAGGAACCAAGGAAATAAACCAGATGTTAATAGCAAGAAGAATCAGAACCTACTTGTTTGCAGACTGCTCCATTAGATACTCAAAATAGGCATCCCAGAAGCTGCAGAGAAAAGAAAATCCAAACTTAAAAGTAAGACTGATAATGTGAACAACTTTTCTCTTCTAGACAACAGCATGAGCCCAAATCCATGTATTAACACTTGAAGGATATTGCTATAAGATGCAATTTTGTGGCATTCTGGTATATATAAACACCTAATGAATGTTGTTGCACGAGGTAACTTCTTGGCATTATTACTTGGTGTACATGCTGACCTGAAAATCTTCCAAAATTCCTTTTTAATAGCATTACCATTTCAAATATTATATGAAAACTGTGAAAGACCTTCACAAATGAATAAAATCTCCCAGACTCAAATAAGAATATGAACTATTTCCTACCCTCCATTCATTATGAATGGTTGAGCAACTGCTTCATTCGACTGAACTCATCACCCATCCATTACATTAAGCAGTTTGTCATATGCATTACAAGATAAAATGACAGTAAAAAAAGATGCAATCTGATATTTAGGCCATATCATCAAGCAAAATGCATTGTTGAATCAGATACAATTCTCTTAAATCCAAATATTTGAAATTACACATGAAGATACATTTCATTCCACATTAAGGAAAAATTTTATTGAACGAAATGAATTGCAATAAGATTATAATGGAACTCTTCTGCCCACATGATAAAGAGTCACTAACTGGCATCAATCAGAAGATCATCCTTAATGCTTTTTTAAGTACCATCCAAATTATATAGAAATTTGAATTCAGGATAAAGGCTGTAGCACATCAATATCAAGAACTATGCAATGTAAATTCAAACCTACAGGTTCAAAGTATTCCACAGCCTATTAGATATATGTTAATTGCTTAAAGAAACTATTTGAAATTGCTTGAATTTTTATCCATATTAGAACTGAAATAATTATTGGATGCCATGTTTCTGTATAGCTATAAAAACCATTCAAAAACTTTACTGCCGTACTTGTTCAAGTAGCTCAAATAATGGTTCATAAAACTAAATACCGTAGCTCATCCCAAATGCCAAGAGATAGAAGATGCCGTTGAACATAATCTGGAACATTGTTGGAATCCTTTCTATACATTTCAGCAGATACTTCAAGAGCATCTCTGATGGTCGCAATGTCATTTCGAGAAGAAGCTCGGTTTATAGCAGTTTTGAGCTGGGCAAATATTTACAACTTAAGTATTTAAGATAAATAAAATGTTTATATGGTAGTTGCAACCTGCAAGCAATTGTAAATAGCAACATATAGAAGTAAATGAACGAATATTAAAGATCAAAGTAGCTAAGCTAATCAAAGCAATAATCATCTTTTAACTGTCTGATTGGAAGCACCTCAGTGCCACCAACTTGATGTCTCAACAACAGAACTTAAGCCTATTAGCACAACCCACAGGTCCAAATGTGGGACTGATGTCTCCATAGAGAAGATAATCTAATTCAAAGTACATGGGATTAGTTGGAAAATTGCAAGTTCAGCACCACCAACTTGACATCTGATTTGTCCTTAATTGCCATCAGACAATTTCTTGAGGCTTTATATCATGATCATTAGAAGGAATCATTGATGAAGATTCTTCAATACCTCAACAATGCTTGAAGAAATGATAACTTGTATTGTGATTGCGGCCATCTTTTGATTATAAGATAGGCATGTGAAGTTTGGACAAGTTCTCAGACAACTAGGCAACCCACATTAGTCTATTGTGTTTTTCTATGAGACAATCCGATATCTTGTTAGAGTAAGATACAAAATGTAATGGCCAAATTTAGTTCACGGGTAGATTAAAGGTCATGGCTTATCTCACACATGAGTTTGTGTGCCTCAAACTATTGATGACCAAGTTGAGTAGAGCTGCTGTGCTGATGAAACTATATTACAACAATCAAGTTGACTTGCACATTGGTTCAAATCTAGGAAAAAGGTACAATCCAAAGAGATCATTTCCTCTATTAGTTCTAGTGACTTGCTAATTAAATAAACTAGTAATAAGGCAAAACAAAAATATATAGAGGAGAAAGATTGGGGATTTACCCTAATAAATTATCCAACTTTAACTGAAGAAATTGAGACAATTATCAACATGTATTTCAACAAATTAATAGTTTTAAAATGTCAGACCCTATGACTCGTTTAAGCATTTGTTTGCCATAATCTAGAATAAGGTAAATATTGATTATAAATGCAAGACTTATATCTATCAAAAGTTCTAACAGCTAGGATCTATCACTCTATGACCTCCATCACTCTGATATGGTACATTTTACATTGTACTGTACTATACTAGTTTGTCTTATCCAAGAAACAAAGGATACTTAAACTCCAGAGCAATAGAAAGATACACAGACTAAATCTGGTCTTTTATCCAGCACAGACAGAGAAGACAAACATGAAATAGCAATTAGTCAGAAATTATTATCAACCCACCAGTTCTTTTACTGCGATGAATTGTTCATCAGTCAAACGGCATTGCCAACCCTGTGAAAATAATTTCATTGTGAATATATGTGCAAATACTAGATTACTGATTCAATAGTCATTAAGTTCCATGATAATATTTACCGAAATAATGTGCTCCCTTATACATTCAACAAATCCACTACCACCAATCCCCTCAGCATCAGATTCAATTAGAGCTGTAAATTGTGGTCATAGAAAGAAATGAAACTAGAATGATACACCTCACAATTAAAACAAAAAATATCAGCAACACATTTATGTTAGTACCAAGAATGGTGCCGTATTCGAATGATGAAAGAGGATCCTCTGTTGCCCCAAGCCTTAGAAGACGCAACCATAAGCCCTAACCAACAAAGAATTGTATGATTGTGAACATCTAGTGTGCTTAGATCAGAGGAAATAAATCAAAGGAATAAATATAACGTCTAGCCCAAAGAAATTATGCATGACCATAAAATGGACACAGAAAGTAAGTTATAAAAATCATCAAAGAAAGCAATAAACATTACTATCAAAGAGAAACAAAGATAAATTATAGCATACCATACATGATTGTTCTTTTCATAATTCCATTGACATCATATTAAATAAAAAAATATAAGTTCTTTTTGGCAAGCCCTTTAAGAATCTGATAAACACTAAATAAATCAAATTTGATGAGTTGTAAATCCAATGAAATAATTTCAGGGAAATTATGTGAAACTAGCAAAATTCAAGACAGGACATGAGCAAATTTCACACACACACAAAACATTGTTGATTTCACGAATCGTAACTTAACATCAAAGTTTGTTTTTGAATAAATAAAATATGCTATTGAACTTATTTCCAGTAATATCAACTAGCACAAATGGCAACTGCATACTTTGCATAAACTTACGAAAGAAAAGAGAGAAGAGAAAAAGGAAAGCATAAAGTGGACATTTTGAATATATATATATAATGATTAAAAACTTCTGGTTGAATACCTCAATCATCTCGTTTTAATTTGACAGAGGAATCAAAACTGAACACTCTATTTGATTTGTGTGTGATCACAAACAAACATAGTTCATGCAACTAACCAAAACACAGGAAATAGTTCACATGAAATAAAATAATGCATTTAAGCTAAGTTAGGTTGCCCAAATTGGCAAAATATTGATCAGGTTAATTCATGTCTCCTAAAAGGACTTGATGAGAATTCATACGGCACAGGAGTAATAAAAATGCAAATTAAATAATTAGGACTCTATGAATCTAAGATATAATCAAGAACCCACTTGCAATTTCACTTTTATATCTAAGACCATCCTCTCTCTCTCGGCCTGCAGAAAACAACTCAAAAGATTAGTCAACGACTTTACTGATGCTAATATAGAATCCTTGCCCCAAGATGATTGCAGATAACTTACAGCTCTCTCCATTGAACTTAAACTTTCTGCTTTTGGATCGCCATTGGCTACCATTGGAGAACTGGAAACATGAAAACAGAAAGTTAAGTCTGAGAAGAGAATAAGACATCCCTGAAATAGCTTTTTAAAATATCATAGTTTGGCAGGTGAAACAAAAATACCAAACTTTCAAAACATAGTTTAACTTGAGATGCAATAAAAATGAAATTTCACCTAACAGTGTGCCTCCCAGAATGAGCAGAGTTTGCCGATGCCAGAATTGACCTGCGCTTCTCTTCTTGCTCTTCTGTTCTAACTGTTGAAGGAAACCGCTTATAACAGTGCCTAGAACCCGGTTCTGAGAGACAAAAGAAACAGAGTTCAACAGTGGAGGAAAATATCAAAGTCACCACCCCAGCATAATCATTTAATCAAATAGTAATCAATAATATAAAATTTAATGAGCCTTCGAACCTGGAAATGTTGTAATTAGTTTGTATGAAACATTATATGGACATGACAGGTACCTGAAACTTCAACTTCAGTCACTGATACAGTAATGATCTCAGATTCTGAAGATGGTGATGGAAAAATTGAAATAGGGTCCTGACCCCACCCTGTGGCATCTTGTAATTTGTCCAGTAGATTATTGCCGCTTTCCTCTGACATGATACACCTTTCCAAATAGTCCATAAAACCTTGCGACTCTAAGAACTGAGTCATCTGACAGGATAGAAGAATGCAGATGAACCTCTCATAATATGATAGAGAATCAACTCCACATGTCTTGAGACCATTCTAAACATGGGCATTACAGATTTCGCCCATAGCCAATACTAGCCTGATCCAGCTGATTGGAATGGACTAAGCTAAGCTATGCATGCAAATCAATTACTGAGTTATCCAAAACAACACTTAGTTGCAGAAGCTTCAAGAACTAATGACTTTTCCAACTGAGGATTCAAAAATTTGCTTATATCTGAATTCTGATAATAGAAATTATGGAAACACAATTGGTTCAAATGAAGATATGTGATGGTATAAATGAGGAATTCAATATTGTAAATTCATAGGAGAAAAACCATATTTTTATTTCATGAAAGAAGCCCCTTTTTTATATGTAAGTTAGGGCTTATTCTAAGAAATAAATCAAACCCTATTCTAGGAAATAAATTAAGAAGAAATTATCCCCTAACCATATTTAAGGATACCAAATTATCCCTAACCATATTTAGAGATACCAAATTATCCCTAACCATATTTACAATATTCTAACAAATATGAATTATCTTCTTTAAAAAAATTACCATTTCTGCATAAATAGTTTGTAGCCTTTTCGTATAAGCACTACATATTTTGTCAATTGTAAGTATTAGAAACTTAAAATATATTAAATATAGTTAGTGTCACTTTTATGATGGATTGTTCAAATAATTATTTAAAATTATATTGTATATTGGCTGCATATAGAGATCTAGCCAACAACCTTCAGGAAATTAGCCAACTCCTAAATCATTAACCACCATGACAATAGCTCATGCTAACAACTATATACTTATGAAATAACTAGAAAAAAATTTGTTAAAAGTGGTTTCATATCCAATGGCATGTTGACTCACATATTGGTAATATAAAATAGTTATTTAATTACTGCTTTATGGATACAATTGATACCCACAAGTTTGCTAATAATGGATGCGTATGCACCAACATATTGACTTACATATATGTATGACCTAAACTGCATGCCGATATACACACTTTTAAAAAGAATAAATATTCTAAAAAATCAGCATTGTTATTTTGCTAAAAAGAAGAGTGTGTTTTGTTGAACAAAATTTGGCAGTCTTAAAATACATAGTAATTAATAAAAAATTTACATTGACAAACATTTCAATCTTATTGATGCTTGACAATTTAGTAGAAGGAACTGCAATGCATCAAGATGTAATTCAATATGAAAATTTTATATCCCATCAAATAAACAGCACCATCAAGTTGATAATAAATGTGCAGTGCTATGGAAATTAAATTTAAATAAGAATAAAACAGGAACAATCAAACTAAATTCAAAGACAAAGCAAATTTAAAACAATCCAAGATAGTAGAATTTAGCAGTAAGTGCATATAGAAACTAAAATTATACCATCAACATTGATTCAATAGGTTCGCCAGTAGCGCGAGAACGTTTCTTCAAAAATGCTTGAGAATTGAACACATTTGTAGTTGGTTCCTGGAAATCAATGATCCTAGGACCTCAGGAAGTTTGTTGATATGTACAAAAACATTTATAAAACAACTTTAAGAGTAACTTACAATGAAGTTACGATATCCGCTTAGGAGCAATGCTAAAAACCTTAAAAAAATCAATCTGCACAATTATATTTTGGAGAAGATCATTCAAACAGCCACAAGGAGAGGTTAAAATTACCAGAAAGATTACATGTCATTAGTCTGTTATTTTCCTCTAAAAAATTAGAACAGAAATTTACACACACAAAAAAGTATGTGTGAGAGAGAAGCAAAAACAGGAAAATGATTACAGAACTTCACGTCCCTGATAGCTAGGCACATGGAGAGGATAAAATTACCAGAAAGATTACATGCTATTAGTATGTCAATATCCTCTAAAAAAATTAGAACAAAAACTTTTAATTCACATATACACAAAAAAAAGTGTATGAGAAAGAGAAGGAAGAACAGAAAATGATTGCCAACTTCACGTCACAGATAGATAGGTACATGTAAATTTTGCAATATATACAACACCCTTGTTATAAAGTTGTAGCACTTTATGTAATCTCCAATTCACTGTCAATTAAAACCTAACTTCCTAACTAAAAGAAAGATAGTTCTACTTTCTAATAGGAAAGATAGTTTTACTTTCTAATAGTTTACATACATATAACTTGCACCAGTTGAGCCAGCAGAAACTTTTTGCATCCGACAGCAAGATGAAGCACTTAAAAGCAGCAATCTATTCCTCCCATGATCCAAAGAATTATTAGACCATCATACCACATCCATAGGAAATATTCTTAAACCCAAATATGCAATATTTGTTAGGTGTTATTTGCTTAAGATTTACAGTGTCATAGCATAGTACATACTACATACCACAGGGTAACTCTACCAACACCAGATACCTAATTGAAGAGACTCTTGTTTATGAAAATTTTGACCTTTTGATGATTAATGTGACGACCAAGAAATGATAATGATTAAAACTATCATTTCCTTTCAACTTCTATCTGCATTTGAAAGATTTTTTGGTTATAAAATTATTTTAACTGACTTGTGCAAAAATACACTTTGAATAATGGATCTTCACTGGTCAAATAACAAGTTCAATTATAAAAAATCAAACAAAAT
>JBAMHZ010222081.1:0-14094 GCA_037177395.1 Alpinia galanga | reverse complement strand
CTCCTTATAATTGAAGTACAAATAAACTAATAAAAACTTTGAACATATATACCGACTAAAGGAGTAGAAGGATGAAGCTTGGCCGAAGTAACATCATCGCACGTCGAAGCACATTCAAAGAGCAAGATCACTTGTATTGAGTTATGTACTTTAGGGTTGAGTTCCTCCTCCTTTTATAGCTTTTCCCAATATAGAAAAATACTTGATTTCATCCAGGTACATGATTGGGATGAGCCTCTATCCCCTTCATTCTCGAAACTTATCAAATGAGGTGACAATAGCCTTTGACTGGATCTATCAATTGACTGGTGGCTTCACCAGTCTACTGATGGTGCTACCAGTCGACTGGTGCCTTGCACCAGTCGACTGATAACCCTAATTTCCAGCCAACTGGTTGCGTTTTATCACATGCATCATAGAGTTAGTACAATAAACATAATAGTGATATTGTGATAGTCTTAGACTGTCCAATCTTGACTTTGGCATCCCTCCGGAGCTCTCGGTCAAATTGATGCCTAAGATTGTCCCCTAGCTAAAGACATGATATTACAATTACTCCACACAAGAAGCTTACTATGCTTACCTTACTGGACGTTCTGGCTAACACCTAATCCTAACTCGATTCTACACACTTAGCAAAATATAAGATTACAAATAAACTCAGATTTGATTATCTAGTGTCCCTGTGCTAACATAAACTATATGCATTTATCAACGATGGCTCACCGCTCAACTCAATTTTGTTTCTCTTCCCACCCAAGATTAAAAAAAATACAATTACAATGAAACTAAGAAAAAAAAGACTAACTTTTATTGACTATTTCAATCAAGTAAGAAAAAAATACTAATAATTTAGAAATAAATTAACCTGCTAAAACATTGCCTAAAATAACAAATTCTTGTTTTAGATCAAAAGATACCCAATTCAAAAATACAATATACCAAAATTCAATTACAATTTAAATAAAAATTCAAAATTTAAATTTATTCTATGTTTGCTTCACTATAATTTGCCTACTTTTCTGTAATTTGCAAATTTATTTTGCTTTTGCAGTAACATGCAGATCTTGAAGAGTGCTTACTCATGGTTAACTGATATTTGTAGGTTCTTGATGAAGCAGATAGAATGCTTGACTTGGGTTTCGAACCTGAAGTCCGCTCAATATTAAATCAAACATCATCAAGTAACACATGCTTGATTTTTATATTTATTTTTCAAATATTTGAAAATAGCTTGATATTTTATCATTAAGAAAATATGAAAAGAAATAACTTGGTTGTATTTGCATCATTCTTTGTCATTATAATTGTTTGGACCTAATTGTAATACTAGTGATCTAGAATATGATAGAATGAAAGTTTAGTTTTATATTGTGTATATTTAGGGGGGGACTACCTCTGATTTTAAACACCAATAGTTTTCTTATCTATCTAGCTTTTTGTTAGGCATGCATAGTATTAACCCCAATAGCCTTCCTAATTGACATGGTATTAGAGCCAAATGGGTTCATCTCTTCATGAGTTCCATTCCTGTGAGCTTCTTCATCAACGAGTGGAGATCTCTTCATCTTGTTCAAAACATGGTTGGTCTGTTGTCTTATGACCTGGACAACCTGCAGGGAACACCGAATACTCTCCTCATCAACAAGCAGAAATTGCTTGGGTGACGGCTGCTTCCACGAAGGGTTCTCCCAGTGCATCGATCAACTCACTTCAAATTGGTGATACCAATAGGGTAACCTGCTGCCCTATTCTTCTGTAGATATCTCAGTTTTTCACCACAGATTTTTCAGATTTTTGTTGTTCACAGAAATCTGTTCTCAGACATCTATTCCACTGATACTACGAAAATTATTCCTGCACTTCTCAGATTTCCAGTTTTCTCTTTCTGCTGTTTCTTCACAGATCCACTTTCTGGTCTCTAGATGTTCAAGCAGATCAGATTAGCTTGTTTTTTCCGGTCCTTCCATTTCTGCTATTTTTCTGCTTCGTTCTTGCAGTTTTAGTTATTCTCCATTGATTCTACAGAATCAATTCTGCGATCAGATTATATTCAAGTCCTCTCTGTTTTCTGTTTGATTCCAACATAATTTTCTACTACATTCCCTGTGCTTTCTCCTCTAGTGTCAAATTCAGCGAGGACAACCAGATTTGAAGACCTAATACAGAATGTGTCATGCCTCGAGGGTGTCATTTCGGTACCTTACTCGGTGACAGTGTATAAATAAAAAAATCTAAAATCATATGATCCCAAAGAACTCAATAAAGTGTCTATACACATGAAAATAAATTTTTCTACAAGGGCTGCAAAATCATATAAATAAAAGATCGATGAAGCAAAATAAAATACATCGAAATAGAAACTAAATCAAGGAATTAGCAAATCGAGATCTCTGAGCGATTCTATATATAGCAAAATCAACTGAAACTTCAAAACGATGTTCATGTTCGTAAAATTGAAGGTCAAGGAAAGCAAACAGCTAGCACAAATTGCTAAGTGGGTAATAAGAAAGGATGTGCATGAATTTACGAATTAGTAAATTACAATTTCATAGTCTTTTAACTTATTTCAAATTCTTATATATATATATATATCATATTTATAATTACCATCAATAGTGTGAATCTGATAAATCAACTACAATATGATAGATCAACTAAAATTTGATAAATCAATTAAACAGTGAATTAATGAAGTTAGTATCCTCAGTGTGTATATAACGTCATTTGACGTATGGGCTAAAAGCCTTATCACCAGTGGAATACAATAATAAATAACAATATGGCGCTGAAGCGCAAACAACATATTGACCGTGGGCGACTTATACTACCACAACTCTTGGGCGGTTAGGTACTCTACTCTGGTTCAGAGTTTTCACTTTTAGTATTTCTCATTCTCTTTAATATTTAACTTTAAATCTTTTATCACACATATTCAATTATAGGTGTATATCTTATGGTAAATCTTAATGATTATCCTAAATCAAGTCATTTAAGTATCATCATAAGATTTACATATAAATATTATATCACTAAAAGATACAAATATTAACAGAGGAAATATCAATAGTTAGGAAGGTCAAACAATATAAATAGAGCAAGTATTAATTGAAGAATGAGTTAGAGTATCCATTTAAATTTTTAAAACAATTAATCCCATGTTCACCCCTATATGAGACCCACATGTGAATGTGAAATAATATCAATTATTTACTCTCTATAGTTTAATTACTTATTTACCCATTTTACTATTTTTAAATACTATTTTAATGCCCATTTTCAAAATTAGTTATACAAATATAAGTAAACCATTTATCTATTTATTCAATGCACAAGGGACTTGTAAAGAGTCTAAGAATAGAATTTACCCACCTTTATATACAATAAAAGCATCGAATCTCAACCGATCATCGAGCTCCGTTCGAACTAGTATCGATAACAAATAAAATTTGAAATAACTCAAATGCTCAAAATTAATATAAAAAAAAACATAATATCTAAACATTATCTATGACTCGAGTTGATAAACATTTTAAATCCTGCCACCTTACAATATTTCTCATTTCAAAATGAGATCTCCACTATTCTCAGTTAATAACTTCGATTTAACTAATCTACCTTGCAATTAAATAAACCAAAGTGTGAAATGCTTGAGTATCTACTAAAGGAAGAAAATTAGGGCTTACTCACCAACCAACGAGATTTGCTGGGAAAAACAAAATTATAAAAGGGAAAGCACTTCTGTTGCTAGCTTTGGCTAGCTCCGGTAAGTGCTAGTGATGATCTCAATTAGTTCCGGCGGCCTTCAGTAACTGTTGTTGTGAGCTGGAGTTTCTTCTTTGCCGAGTCATTGGTGTTGGAAGGAGAAGAAAAGCAATGATACTGTTGTGTTTCTGGAGAAATGAAATGGAACTTCAATTCTAGCAGCTAGAAGGCCAACAATGGCTGAAGAAAAGAAAGGAGGAGAGGAACGAGGAGTAGAAAGAGAGAGGAGAAAGAGGAAACCTTTCCCTTCTTCCTACAGCTAGCTTTGGCGAGCTCGATGACTGCTGTAGCAATGCAAGGAGAGCAACCAAATGGGAACGAAGAGCTGCTGTGGGTGAAATAAAACCCTAAAAATAATTTTTGCCCTTGCTGCGGAAGATGTCGCTGCGCTTGCGAGGAAAAGAAAATGACTAGGAAGAGGGAAGAAAGGAGAAAAGGAGGGAGAAGAAGAAGAGGGGATGGCTGCGTAGGCGTGTGTGGGATGGGTGTAGGGATGACTGTGTATCGGGAGAGGAAAAGAGAGGAGGGAAGAGAAATGGAGGTTTTTTTTAGACACTAAACATCCTCTCCTCCTAAAAAAAATTGGTTCTCCAAATTTAAATGACTAAGGCTTTGTTTGGATGGGGTGAGGGGAAGGTTCATTAATGAAAGGGGAGGGGAAGGGAAGGGGGGAATATTAAAGCTGATCTTTTAAACTTAGAATTAGCTCGCTGACAGCCTTGCCTAAAGTTCAATGGCGAGATAAGTTCAAGTAACAGCACCCACTAGTTGGGACCAACTCCACCTGCCGCTGTTATTGAACAAACTTGCTGACTGCAGTTCAAATGTTGCAGCATATTGTTGGAATAAATGATGGCGTACAATTACATACTGCAGAACTTAAAATGTATTGATTTTCCACTTCTACGGGGGCTTGCCCTAGTTAAAATCCTGGCACTAAATAAAATTCAGTCAGCCGTTTATTGTTAATTAGGTAGAAGCCAATAGAGGTATCAATCAAATAAAAAACAAAAATATCTCACAATGATTCATCCTTCAAACTTCAAAGCACGATAAAATAAATTAGCAACAGCCCTAATTAATAACCATTTATAGCAAGAAGACGGAACCCAATTCATCAGATACCCATCGCAACAACATTCCGGACTCCAACTCGAATAGGGGGAGAAAAAAAAAACTTCCTACTAAAAGCTACTCCTCATCGCCTTTCATAACTCAAAAGCCCTTCTTTTCCTCCCATTTGAAAACATTAGACGAGGCCCAAAAGCAACGGAGGCTTCAAACTTTTACAAATATGCTCCAGAATCTGAACAAGAGAGGAGAAAAACGGGAGTTTAACAGAAACTCGCCTCGACCCCATGAACACGAAGAACCGATCGAAATCAGCTTTCCAGAATGAAACCGGCCGATTGCGCAAACATGGGAAAGGGCCAAACAGCAGGCAGAGAGACAAATCAACAAGAAGAGCGAACCTCTCGGAAGATTCGCAGGGGAGGGTACTCCGATGCGATCTTTGCCGTGAGACCGGACAAATATTTAAAGCTATCCATTTTGGAAAAATAAATAATTGATGAGGAGAGAAAAATCCATAAAAGACAAATCTCTTTCTTCGTTCTCCGATGCCTAATGAGTCAAACACGGTCCGCTACTTCGCGACCGACACGGGAGAACAAGATACGAGATACGGCGTAGTGCCGCGTGGTGTCGCTAACATGCGCAGTACAAAGTTGACTACACGCTGTGGATCATCTTAGAGAATTTATCATATATATTCTAAAAATTAAATTTGAAAATTATTATTGTGTAAATAATAAGGTAATAATGGTTTTATTAGAAGTAAATGATAGATACAAGGATTTAAGATGAATATAAATGTGTCCTTTTGCTAAAATATCAAGTAATAATAATAATATAAATCGATGCATATAAAAAAATGATTAAATATAAAATTATAAATTAAATTGTTTTTTTTTTAAATATGGTATAAATTGAGATACATAAAAATGAATGATGAGATTTGGTTGAACTAAATAAAGAAAGACAAGGATCTAGATGACTGCTAAGAAATTACTCCTGCTGCGCTAAATGGTCACTAGGACTGTGGATTGGGAACGAAGGTCTTGCTGATCCAATGCATTTAATTTGGTAAGTTGTGAAGATCAATCTCAAATGCAAATTGCGCTAATACAATTTGATTTTGATCGTCCAGCAAAATCAGAAATTTAGTAGAACATATAAAGAAATCTTCACGATGAAGAAGTAAGGGAACCGGACACATTTTCAATGCAAGCGAGCGTAGGCGCCATGGCCGTGCTGTTGCTGCTGCAACTTGTCGAGCGCCGCCTGCCCTTGCATGCCCTCCTTCGCGTACCGCTCCCACATCCATTGCTCCTCCGTCAGAAGATGTTGCTTCCTTTCCATGTCCGACATCTGTACGTACGGCGGAGGCGGCACCACCGTTGACGCCGCGAACGGGTCGCTGCTAGCCGCTGCCGCGCTCGCCGCACCCGGAGGCGCTGGCAATGCCAGCATCGGCTGAGGCGGCGGGATCACCACGCTGCTTGAGCTCCCGGCGTGACCCTGCCTCGCAGTCGCCGTCGCCACCGTGGCCTGCGCGTACAACCCGTCCAGCAGCAGCATGTCGAAGCCGCCGCCGAGCACTGCCCTCTGCTCCGACAGGTTGGTCGCGGTCGCCACCAGCGCCGTCTCCCAATCTGAGGAATCCTCAGCCTTGAACGCCTCCCATTTGGGCGCGGCGGTGTCCGCCAATGGGCCGTCGAACAAAGCGAGAGCAAGCCGGTCGCCGTGGCCCTCCCCTGTCATCGCGTCTCCCTTCAAGTTCAAAAAGTCTACGTCTTCTTCCTCTGCTTCCTTCGTCGTCTTCACTGGCAACGAAGAGTTATCCTCAATCACTGCCACGGCGCGCTCTTGCTGAGCTTCTTCAACGTCTTCAGCCCCCGGCGCCGGCAACGCCTTCAGTGCATTCTTCTCGTACTCTGGCTCGGGCTCTTCCTCGGGTGGTTTGGTGGCGGCCTCGGCATTAGCTGCCGCCGCCTCCTGGCGCTGGCGGTTCGCGATGGCAAGGGCGGACTTGTCGTGGATGAACTCCTCCATGACCTCGAGCTTCTTAGATGTGATCCGCTCGATCTCGGGGTACTCAGACGTCCGGCAGACGCCGACGGTCCGAGCCCAACCGTAGAACAGGTCCAGCTCGTCGAACTGCTTGGAGAGGCGGTGGAAGATCTCGTGCACGCTGACGCATTCGGGGATCTCAAGATCCATAAACCGATCGACGAAGATGTTCATCAACTCGACGAGATCGTAATAGATCTTGAAGCTCTCCTTCACCAGCGGGTAAAGCGCCACGGCGACGATGCCGTTGTGCTTGGCGGCGCCGGTTGGCCGGCATGCGAGGAAGCGCTCTAGCATCCGCTGCAGGTGCCGCGTGCGAGCGAAGATTCGATCGGTGGGCATGTCTCTGACCGGGGTGGCGACTCTGGAGGCGGCGGCAGTGGCGCCCGCGGCAGTGGCGGCGGCAGCCGAGGGGTCGGCTTCGCCGTCCTGGTCGTGGTCTAGGTTGGTAGAGCTGGGGCGGCGCTTGCGTCGGCCGTGCATGCGATAGTCAAGGCGCTCGTCAAGGTAGAGGGCGTAGGTGCGGACGAATGCGGAGAAGTCGAAGGCGTCGGAGCGGGAGGTGTCGCGGAAGTCGGAGAGGTTGAGCATGCGGGTGCCACGGCGGGTGGTGAAGAAGATCTCCTTCTCGTAGGTGGAGTCGCCCTCCAAGAGGAGGCGGTGGATGAGGAAGAGGGTCTTGAGGGCCACCGTCCAGCTGCGGGTCTTGCCGAGGCGGCGGGAGAGGGTGGCGACGCAGGCACCGACGTGGGCGCGAGAGTAGCACGTGAGACTGAGGATCTCTCGGATGTGCTTCTCGTCGGCGGGGAACTCGTCGTGGCGAGTGGCCTTGACGATGGCCACGTCCAGGTCCGACAGGGAGGTGCTATTGCTGACCTTGGCGAGGCCGATGCTGGTCTTGTCCTTGACGGCGCCAATCGCCTTGCGGAGCTTGCTCGGGGCCATGGCCGGAGCAGCAATCTTGCTTCTTCCTGCTTAATTAATTCTGGAGTTGAAAGAAGGGATCGAACGTGTACGGGGAGGATAGGCGCGTGGTGTTATCTCCGTCTTCTTCTTCGGTAGGGTGGCTGTTGATTGCTGTGGGATTTGTACGAGAGCTGTGCGCCATTAGGAGCAGCGGCGAAGTAGGAGCAGGTGAGGCTTAAAAAAGGCGAACAAATGGCTGGTGGTCGTCAATCTTTGACGGTTTCTTCCGTTCTTGGTCGTCGTGTTGGTCGAACACCGGCAGGTTCAGACTCCAACACCCAATTGAGGGCCGTCGTCGAATCACGCAAACGGCAAACCCAAGTAAGAACATTAGGAACAACTAAGCTTTTGAAAGAAAATAGATTCGTTAACGTTAGAGGGTCAATAGATCCTACTGGAGAGTACCTGCACTGGCCTGAATATTTTCACGTCGAACCGGCAATGTGAGTACCTTAATTGATCCAAAAAGCAGTCATGCCGTCGAGATAAATTAACAATAACATTGACACAATCAGAAGTTCAAGAGATAAATATATTATTTCCGAATTCGATTAGGGATCAATACATAAGTTGACGTTTCATCTGTTGGTTCTCTTGCCAAGCAAGTGCAGAAACTAATGATATAGAGTAGCAGAGAACCCTAGGACCGATCAGTTATGAAAGATGCAGTGTGCATGCTGAGCCAACGAACAAAGCAACGGATAAGATCGTTTATGTTTGGCTGTGATCATGTTGCGCGCGTAGGTGATACAATATTTAGACGAATCAATAAGGCAGCAGAAGCTTTCATCTGGAGAACATGTTTTCGGGTAAGGAGTACAACCAGTAGTGCAGCTGCAATATCATGTTGCTTTGTGTGTTGGCCATCCTTGGAACACAGTGGCATCTTTCGAGGATTCTAAGCTGGGTATACCACCAGCATGAAAACTTGAATACGTTTAAAAGGGACAAATTCTGCCATGCGGAATGTAGACTTTAACGAAGAGAATCAAGTAAGGCCCAGCTCGATTTCAGAAGAGGTATCGCAGCAGTTTATTCCTCCAAGAGTTCTGGAAAATCTTAATCGCTTGTCTGGAGAAACTAGCGCATTTGAGTTGCCATTCTTAAGCATTTCAAGTGAACTGGCCATTATATGAAGATTTCTGACGTCAATTGCCTAACATGATATCAAAGAAAGGGGTTGGTGAAACCGGCTAGAAGAGATTCGGATTCAAGAACATCTGGGTGATACGCAAATCTTCCAATATCTTCATTCTGTTGCCATCCAAATACAGAAAATAGTCACATTCACAATCAAACAGAAATTTTGGTTAAAAACAAACATAAGAAAGAAACCAAACTGAAAATAGACGGAAATCAGTCATATGCACCTGTACAGTAATTGTAGGTTGTCCATTGGTAATTTCCGCTCCTGCATGCGAAGTATAATGCATTGAAGTACTGCCATCATTAGAAACGTATGGGACTGAATCAGGCATGGAAACCAGATTATTGTGCATGGAAGTTAATGCATCATTCAGCATCCTAGATTGATAAGGATTGTTATCCTCGGTAAACCGAAAATCAGTGAGCTCCATATACTGGTCATTATCAAGTTCTAATAGCATAGAAGATAAAGCAGTTACATCGAGATTGTCTCCAGACGCCTTGCTGTTAGAAATCAGCTCATGAGAAAATATATTTCCTAATTCAGTCGAGATTTCCTTAGGGTCAATGGAAGAAGTTTCATTCACAGATTTATTGGGAACAGCTGAATCAGGGACCTGCTATTGAATTAATAAAGATCATCACAAACATTAGTTAAACATGTATTCGATATACGCATAGGAATGATGGCAGATACCTCGTTATGAGCATTCTCTCTAGGTGGAGAGCTACTAAAAAACTCTAAAAATTCATCCGGCAGTATTCCATCAATTTCAGGAAGATCATGGTCGGGAGATGTCTCAATGACAGTAGAGGTCATAACTTGCTCAGTGACAGGATTGAACAAAGTAGTCTGACAATCTAAGGATTCTGGACCAAGAGAAAAATAATCTTCAGTAGTTGTGTCATCATCATAATCCTCTTCGTTAAAAGGTGCACCGTATTGCTCCCCAGTTTTAGGACCTGAACCACTTTTCTGGAAGATTTTGCAGAGTACATATGCATCCTGTAATGTAAAAGAGAGAGATTTGTTAAAAATAGGGAACGCCAATAATCAGGTGACACTGAAAACAACATTTCCAAGCAATCCCATATAGTTACATCAGAAATGAGAGACAGCAATACGATATGTTTCTCACAATTTATATAGTTTCGCACCTATCAATAGCATAGCATTATGCTCATAATGACTACAACTTCATGCTACTAAAATTTTTCTAGGATCCATAATGGTATGTGGCCGCATTTTTCTGACTATAAAAATGGATTACCACAAGAATCCTTATCCTATAGCACAAAGCAAGCTTAGAAAAGGACTAACAAAGTCTAAATATGATACTATGATGCTTCAACTAGTCCGTACATAGCATCATGATGCTTTGTGAACACCTAGTAACTCTAATTTCTGAAACAATGTTATATGTGATATCAATTTTAGTTTCCAAGATCTAGAAAACCTAAGTCTCAGCTTCTTGATCTTTCGGAAAATGAAAATCACAAGCATAAAACATACATGCAACCTCTATTATGAAGGTCTACGGAGCTCTTTAGCTATGCAGGTGAATGTAGGATGGTAGACAAAGGCCTCGACTATAACCGGTGCTCAAATTAAGAAAATAATATCAACATGGATTAGCATAAACTATTTATCAGGAGCAGGCACCCATAAACAGAGGAAATATATGTATATGCACATACACATTTTATATGTAGAACAACGATTCCACATTTAAAACATAAATCTCCAATTAAATGTATGATAAACAATGCTTTCTTTGTGAAATATTGGATCAATACATTTTTTGCCTCGTGTACTAAAGTTCAAAATTATCACACAGTAATCCTCCATTTGGCACTTATCTACTGCACACTCCAATGACTCGAAACAAAAACTTCAGGTAAATAAATTCATGGATGAGGAAAAATTACAGGATGTGTGAACCTTCACGAATGGCTAGTTCTAGTCCTGATAGCTCTAGGATTTTCGTTCAGTTACTCTTTTGAAGTTAAACTTTAGCATTAGTTGTTTAGGCTTAGTTCTACTCCTGCATAATGGTGAAACAATTGTATGGAAGGCTACAATGCTTACTGTGGCAATTGACACAAGGATACCATAGATAATACTCTACGCAAACGATGTTAACAGCAAAACAGCAGAGTACTTACAATGTACATGATGCTATCCATTGAGAACATATCAGAAATGCATTAAAGATTAAATAATAGTGAAATCAAGTGCAACCTGAAAGAATCCGGCATCAACTAGTTCCTTGCTTTCTAGTCTGTATTCATACATCACCCAGTCAGTTCTGCTGCCTTTCAGAGGCTTTCCTACATGAAAAACTAAAGATTTCCTCATCCCAATGGTAGAAGAGTTGTGAACAACATTTTTATCCTTTCCAGTAGCTTTCCAGTAACCATCTCCAGTTGTGCGATTTGCTCTAGAGCCATTAGGATATTTTCTATCTCTAGCACAGAAGAAGTACCACTCAAGATCTTTGCTACGCAATTGCGATTTGCCTGCACAAAAAAAAGTTACATAGCATGATTACAAATGATGACAAACTAAAGACAAGGAGAGAAGAATAAATAATTACATACTGGACCAACGAAAAAGGAATAAAGATATACATATTGGAACAACAAAAAAGGATTTTTAGTAGACCATGACAATCCCATGTCATTACTCAATGAAGTTTCCAGCACTAAATTTTTTGAAGAAATTGAAAAGGCAAAGCAGAAGTTAGGTCACCTGGGAGATCCCAAGGGGCAAATTTGTACAATTCAATTTCAGTAATAGCTTCAAAACGGAAAGGCTTTCCCATTATTTTTCTCTTTAAATAGAACCAAATAAGTTCAACATCAGTTGGATGGAAGCGAAAACCTGGGGGAAGTTTAGTCTTGGACATGACGATGAAATTCTTCACAATAGTACTAAAATGAGATTTGATAAATGATTTAGTCTAAAAGCTCTTATAAGACTTCACTTAATAGTAATGACAAATCTTCGCAATCTTGGAGCTGGATGATTCACGAGACCTTTGTATATCTAGTAAATCCAGTTCCAAGATAAAACGTCTGTATTTGTCAAGTCCAGTGGCAAAATATTATCGATGAGAACGCCACAGCCGCTTACGGCATATAAACCAAAAGTCACACCAATGAAACCAAGGGTATTCCTTTCTAATGTCAGAATACATTTGATTAAAAGCACAATCCTGCAAGAACAATTTTCACGTTAGAAAAAGTTCAATCACTAGATAAGAAGGAAAAGACCGATCTGAATGCATAAAACAGAAGCAGCATGTAGCAGGAAATAGAATCAGAACTCTACAGCACAGAGAAAATTAAAAATTGAAGTTGAACTTCTTCTATAGACGATCACAGACTATAAGAGATATAAAAAATGAATCATAAATATCCAGCTCGCGCTTAGAGAAATCTACTTTATCGGATTTGGAAAACACATATCCCGAATCCAGCCGGTACACATCGTCAAATCTAAATTATAATATGAGATATTTAATCAACCCTCAGGCCAAAGACATCTATGAAGAAGCATATCAAAATTTTGATTCCTAATACAGATACAAACCGTTTGGGGAAATTGTTATACCCAACTAACTTCAAAAGAGGAAATTTTGCCAGCGTTGACTTCCCACAGACGTCGACCGACCGACTAATTACTCGACAGTATAAAGATCAATCAACAGATCTAAGAACACGCAAACTCTTTAAAGGGGAAAACTATCTAGATCAAGCATCTCCTACTAGCCAGACAAAAGCTAAGAATACCCAAATTTTAAACTAGAATAAAGGGAGAGTTGAGAACTAAGATCGATAGGAGCAAAACAAATCAAGTTCGCATGGCTAGGCATTCAGGAAGACGAACGTACGCCTGCGGAACCCTATCAAAGCTGAGAACAAGCGCCGCCCTTGACCATGTGGGTGAAACGTGGAGAGGAGGGACGGCGACCGGTTTTATATGAAAGAGGAGACTGAGTTTTTTCACATTTGCTCAAGAACTTTACAAATATAACATATATGCCCTTCGAATAGACAAACCCGTCTCGAGTTTATCAAATACCCATATGGGCCCCTGCAAATGAGAAAATTACTGATTGGGGATCCCTGCCGTTAAATACTCCAGTAGGCCTTTTAAAGTTCTAAATTATGTCAAAATTGGTGTCGATAATTAAAATCTGAGTATTTATTTTCATTAATCATTGCCATTCAAATGTGTATTTTCGTTGAAAATAAAATAAAAAAAATTGTTACATAATTGAGGTAAAGAATAATAAAAGTTTCGTTAAAAGAAATTATAATGTCATGAAGATAAAATCGGAAGCTTAAAGGACGTAGATGTCATTTTATTTCCTTGGTCGGGAAGTTTTGTATGCGCTTTTCATTTAGGTGCCACGCGGGAAGACGTGGTTGGGGCACGAACCAGTCGAGTCAAAGTGCAAGTTGTAAGTTTGGCTTTTTTTGGATTGGATTATGGATAATATGTTAGTCGTAAAGACATGAAATTTTATTGGGTGTTATAATATTTAATTGGTGTTAAAAAAAATATAGAACCGCTATATTAACGGTCTCACATCGATAGTTTAATGATAAAACTCAAGAATCAACCCTTTATCCTTTTAGATTTTAACACGGTTGCACTGACTGTCCAAGTAAACTCTGAGAGCTATTTAATTAGTGTTAAAAAAAATATGGAACCGCCACATTAGTGGTCCCTTATTACTGCTCTTACGTGTGGAGGGGGTAAATCAGAAACCCAAGACGGTCAGTACAGAAATACAGAATCATTAATAGCACAGAAATACGGAGTCATCAGGAATCGACCCTTTATCCATAATCTCCTACGTGTGGATTATGGATAATATGGATGGGTGTTATAAGTTGAAGACTTTAGTACTATTATAAGTTGAACTGTTAACTGCAGTTTAAACAAATTAGGTGTCGAAGGTCATAAAATGAAAAATGAAAAATAAAATAAAACAGACGTCGACAGCAGGATTCGAACCTGCGCAGGCAAAGCCCAACAGATTTCGAGTCTGTCTCCTTAACCACTCGGACATA
>JBAMHZ010221870.1:0-14094 GCA_037177395.1 Alpinia galanga | reverse complement strand
TTTTAGAGGTTGATGATACTTTAGAACTTGGGCTTTTTATCATCTTAAAAATGTTTTAGTCAATCTTGAACTTGATAGGATATGATACTTGATCTAATATGAAAGGGAGACATAAAGGTGTACAAAAAATGTTACTTGAAATAAATTTCAGAGCTTTTTATACTCTTTGTGGTAGTTATAATCTTAATTTAGCTTTGTATGATATGATGAATTACTGTCCTAAGGCTATGTCATTTTTTAAAGTTGCACAACGGATCTATATATTGTTCTCCTCTTCTACTAAATGATGGAAGATTTTCAAAGATCATATGAAGGATTTGGTAGTTAAGTCATTGTCACAAACATGCTTGAAAAGTCATGTCGAGAGTGTTAAACCTATAAAGAAGCAAACTGCACAAATAAGAGACACTTTGTATGCCTTGATAAATAATAGCAAAGATCTCAAAACAAAGAGTGAAGTCGAGTTTTAAGTGTTATATAAACTTAAGAATTTTGAATTATTGCTTGGTATGGTAATTTGATACAAGTTATTACATGTTATCAACACCGTAAGCAAATTTCTTCAATATGAAAATATAGATATTGATATTGTCATTAAACTTTTACAAGGAATTATTTTAGTTTTAGAAGAATTTAAAGAAAATAGTTATGATACGCCATAGTTAAAGCTAAACAAATGACATGTGAGATGTGTATTGAAGCTGTATTTTAAGAGAAATGTGTTGTTTGAAAAAAAAAAATTTGGTGAAAGTAACAGTAAAGAAGTGACATAGTCAGATGCAAAATCTTTTCGAATCAATTACTTTCTCTTTATAATCGATCAAGCTTGTTCTTCTATGAAAACTCGATTTGAACAATTTTAAAAGTATAAAGAAACATTTGATTTTTTGTTCAATCTAGAGATGATGAAACCTTATTTAGGTTTTGCAATAATCTTAAAAATTCTCCAACTCATAGGGGTTGTTTTGATATTAATAGATATGACTTATTTTTTGAGTTGATATTCTTCAAGTGTTCATCACCAAAAAAAAAAAAAAAAAAAGTAAAATTGTCAATTGATATAGTAAATTACTTAAAGACAATGGATGGATGTTTTTCAAATGCTTACATTACTTATAAAATCTTGTTAACTATTTCGGTTACAATAGCAATTGCAAAATAAAATTTTTCAAAGTTAGAGCTCATTAAAACTTTTCTTCGATGAACCATGTCACAAGAAACATTAAATAGATTGATTATATTATCAGTTGAGAATGAAATTACTAAACAACTAGATTATATTGACTTAATTAGTATTCTATTTTTAGTGATCATTTTGGACATGCTTATTTTATTATTCGATTATAATAGAAATATTTTAACCATTACGTATTATTTAGTTTTTTATATTATGTTAATTTAATTTGAAAAAAATTATTATTAAATTAAAAGAATATGAACGCACATTTAGAATTTTTTTCAAAGTTAGACTCAAGTCCAAAAATGATTAGGATCGGTCCTGGTCCTAGAGCCGGCTCATGCGATAAAAAGACCTTGAGCGAGTTTAATAATTTTGAGTCTTAATTCAAAGTTTATCGGACTTTAAAAATTTTTTAGACCATAATAAAAAAGCTCTATTGAGCTTTAAAATTTTTAGACCCTGGACAGTTGCCGCAATTGACCTAGCTCAGGGCTAACCCTGCCTGATCCATATAATAGTACTATACGAGAATTTAGAACATTTGTGGGTAGATAAACATCTCTTGCTACATATGAAATAATCCTCCAACCTTCGCCTTGGCTCATTAATTGTATTTTGATTGATCACAAGTCAATACTTCTTTATCAATCCGCAGATTCATCAATCCTTATCATGTCACGCAATTCTTGAACGCGGTATAACTCAAACGTCAAAAACAACATTGCAATAGCAATTTCGCGTGGAACACACCATTTTTTATCAATAAAATTAGCACGAGAGAGGAAAAAAAAAACAAGAACTTGACGAGAAGGACAGCAGAGTAAACGCGTATCCACCAGCTTACCTACTTATTCAATTCGCGGACTAAAAAAAGAATAAGTCTTGCGTTTACTCTATTGACCGCGACCCTTCTTCCACATGCATGTTCCACGACATTACCAACTCACAACCGTCCTCACTTGAGAGAAGCTTCTGTTTTTCCTAATATATCCTTTTCTCTATATATTTCTCTGATTTGCCAAAGGTTATCAATAAAATTAATTTGCGTTTACTTACTAATAATGCCATTATTCTGCATGTAATTACAATCTCTTCGTTTAAACTATAATTATATGTGATAAACGGTAATCCTGGTTCTGTTGGGTAAGTGGGAAGTCACATCAAAGCCTTCGGCCTTCAACAACCGCACATTCTCTTAAACCCCGCTGGCTGAGACCGTTGTGATTAACGTCAGATCGAATGGATGGTTGCAGATGAATGATGCATGATTTTCCTATGCGGACGGAAAGCTACTCCGAGACTTGCCCTCGTCTGCAATTCCACGGAAACTCCACGAGCATCAAATTGCGTGAGTGCTATGCTATATAAGAAGCCTCACATTGCCTCACATTCCCTCGAGTCTACGCGAGAGGTACGAAAGCGAGGTCGAGGAAATGGAGCAGGCGATCGAGAGACAGCGGATCCTCCTCCACCATCTCCAACCTGCTTCCCCAACCCATCTTACCTTCCTCTCGGTATTAGTTGATTCGGTCTCGATTTCGTTTTTCATCTTCTTCCGCCATTTAGAGATCGTTTTTTCTGCTTGGCGCTTGTTCACATAGTTCTTTTAAAATCCTTTTTATTCCTTATAAGTAACTTGTGTTTCTGGTTTCGTATCGATTTTTGTTGTTCTTTTCATTTGGGCGTCCTTTTCGCAGACGGCGGTTTGCGCTGCTGGAGACAACGCAAAATACCAGAGGAGTTCTCCCATCGGCGACGATGTGGTCATCGTAGCGTAAGTCTTTGTGCATTGCTCGTGTGTTTCTGTTTTATATTATCTTCTGATGCTTAGGTTGAGACTGGAATGCTTTGTCCTTTGTTGTAGAATAGCGGACTGAAATGCTTTTTAACCGAACTCGAGTTTGTATGATTCAGCTATTTGCTCTTGAAACCTAATCTTATTCTTACCCTGAATTATTTTCTATCTCACCAAGAATTTAAGGCCTTGTTTACGTTTAAGTAAAACTACGTGGAAGGGATCAGCGAGGAACGAAATTTTGGTACAGTATTTTCCATCCTCTGTTTACTTTAGGTCTTATTTTCTCTAATAGATAGTAAATTGAAAGGATAAATATATAGAAAAAATGGAGAGGTGAGGTGGAGGGATTACAGGATAGTTTTCTTTTGAGTTGTCTCTTTGAATAGATATATACAAAGTAGATGAATCACTTTTTTATAATCAATAAATGTTTATTAGCTTTCTTTCTGATTTTAGGAGAATCTTTAGCTCCCAATTCATCTTTAGTCGGTCTGGGCATAAATGAAAGGAAGAAAAATGTCCTTACATATAAGACACCATAGCACACCCTTATCTCTGGATAATTTGCACCCAAATGGACGGCATCTATATCTCTTAAATAAATTTAACCCATCTTCCTTCTAATTTCCTCTTAAGTAAGCAAATGAATTAAAACTAAAATAATTTTCCATCTTCTCAAATAAACAAGAACAATGTAATCATTGACCATCTTTTGTCCTACTAGCTTCCATCTTTTAACCTTTCATCCTTACTCTCTTTTCTCACTTCTTATATTGATGTGGTCACTTTTTGGCTCCTTTCGCTAAGTCTTTAGGAGAGGTTGGATTTTCACAGACGTAGCAGTAATCCTTTCCATGTCAAGGTTAACATAAGTCAAACGGTTGGTGCTCTGGCTTACTGTCCTTCGATGTTTAAATTAAATTGGAGAAGAAGGAAGAGTAGTAGCAGTGTCGAATGTAAAATTGACAGAGTCAGTGTTGTTCCCCTTTTCATACCTCAACTTGCTTTTATATATTACCTTCGAAGTTTTTTGTCCATCCGAGCTATCTGCTAGTAACACCCCTTGCTAGGTCATTAGGGGACAACTCCAGTAGGGAATCTCCACCTAACATACCAAGTGTCCAAAAGTCATCATCAAGGGAGGCCGTTAGGGGATAGAATGTGACATCCACTGTTAGGGATTCGCCCAGTGGTCCTCAGGTTCCCGACTCCCCGTGCATCCTACTCCTTATGCCTCCGCCTCCTGGGTCTCCCGACTCCTCCTGCGCCCGACTCCTCCTGTCTCCGCCTCCTGAGTCTCCTGACTCTTGCACCTGCCTTTTCGAGTTGCACCACTCTCGACTCATGCTAATCCCGACTTCTCCAACTCCTAGCTTCCCGGGTCACTCCGCTTCTGACTCGTCCCTACTTCTGACTCCTCCACCTCCCTACTTATGACTCTTTCGACTTCTAACTTCTCTAGTCATTGAGTTCCTGACTCCTTCAGATCCCAAGTATTCGAGCTCCCGAGTGCCCGAGCTCCTCCTGTGTCCCAAGGGCTTCATTCTTTTCCTCCACAATCTCGATTTTCATTATCTGCAAGTATCTAGTCGAGGACCCATCTCCAGCGGTGTCATTAGCTACCCTCCAAAATAATCAGACGATTCGAATAAATCTGACATCAACGGGTCCTTTCTTATATATGCCCTATTTTAGTCGGACCGTGGGTTTATAAATTACCTCAGTTGAGCTGTGCAGAATACTCTGCTTCATAACATCACTTCATATTTCACTACATAACACCCGTTCATCTGAAAACATCTAAGCTCGAGTTCCTTGAGCCATTTCGCTCTACAACATCACTTCATATGAAAAATCCTCTGAGCCCGAGCTCTTCGGAACACTTCGCTTCATAAAATCACTTGAAGACCCCCTAAGCCTGAGCTCCTCGGAACACTTCGCTTTATAACATCACTTCATATGAAAACCCCCAAGCCCGAGCTTCTCAAAATTTTGAAGACCCCTGTATCGTGCATGCTAGTATTGTTTTGATACTTTTTTTATATTTTTAAACATTAATAATAAAAAATATAAATTTATATATTATAATTGTATTAATTAATAAATAATTTATTTAATTAAATTTTACAATATTATATTAAATAATTTTACAGTATTTATATTAATTAATAAATAAGGTATATATTATTAGTTATATTACCAAATTCCTCATTTGGGATCGCCGCTGATCGCAATCCCGCAGTACCCACGCAGGTGCGATTGCGATCCTGCAGCATCCACACAGGCATGTTTGCGATCCCGCATCATCCATGTGGGCGCGATCATGATCCAGCCGCTGACGATCGCGAGATTTTGTCGCTTCAGATTCCCAATCGATCGTACCTATCCTCCTAAGTCCTCGCTGCCTTGTCGCCGCCTTGCTGCCCCTCAATTGTGCCTTCGCCACTTCGCCATTGCTTCTGGATAAATTTATCTTTGTTTATGTAATATTTTTAATTAATTCTAGTCGCCAATCTTGTGAATGACAGAAAGAATGGATTCCTTCTGTCGTACACTTTTAATCGCGCTGATCTCGCAACACTCTGGCGTCATGCGGGCATACCGATGTCGGTCCCATTTCGAAACAAGAAATATTGCCCATTTCAGACGAAATAGATCGATATTTAAAAGCTTGGGTCAAAATATCCTCAAGGTAATGGGGTTGAACCCAACCACTCATGAGCATTATTACACAAACAATTTTCTCAAACCTCTTAGGAATATTATTGCACTAATAATTTTCCTTCTTTTTTATGTTTGATTATCAGATGCAATTCAGATAAAAATGATAGAAATAAATATGTTAATGAGAACCAAATCCAATGATTCCCCTTAATATAAGCTCCCCTTTGTTTGCACTTCTGTCGCTAAGTGAGTTTATGAAATTTTAAAAATTTAGAATTAATAGATAAAATCATTTTCTGAGCAAAAAATTATAATTAACATTTTTGATACAAATTTAAAAAGAGTTAAAGTGTTTAACAATTTAACATGCTACTTCACTGTTATATGGGTTCTTTAATATATTAAATGAATTAAAAATAGATAAATACCAATTGCAATCTGTTTAAAGACTAAATAGAAAGCATTTGAAAACATAAAGCAATCAATCATGTGGCACTATAGCATATCAAAATGTATTTAATACAATCACAATTATTTTGAAAATATTACTTAGTATAAAAATAGAGCCTACTAGTATGACAACTAAGGGTGAATTAACCACTCTTCCCCAATTGTTGGCATCCCTAATCAATCTAAAAATAGGTGAATGATTTAAGCAACCAATAAAAGATAGGCCTGACTAAGTTCACTAAAAGTTTTTCACGGATCCATTTTTACTCTACTTTTTTTTTTTTAACCCAAGTTGGTTTGGCAACTATCCTCTTGTGTTAACCCTTAATAATAATTGATGAAGAAGCTTTGTCTTTTGTTTTCTATTTATATCCTAAATTACTTTTTACTACTTTTGGAACCAATATTAATGTCTTTTTTAAAATTTCCACCTGGGTTTTCAATTTTCCATTTTCTGACTCTAGATATTTAACTTTAATTTCATTAATAACAGGTGATTTTTTATAAGGTGTAAATTCACTAACTTTATCTTCTAATGTTGTGACAAATTTCTTTAAAAATTCATTTTTCTTTTTCTTGTTATCTAGGGATTTAGTTACACATGCAATACTATCAATTAGCCCATCTATAAAGGGAAAGTTTACCTTATTATCCATGCCGTGCAAAGCTTGCCCTTGACTTGTATTAGCTTTCCCTTCGTCTTAGGATACCCATAACCAACTCTCATGAGTGTTACATTCTTTTTTCTTTCCACCCTTTAATCTATTTCCTATTTGGATGGATGGTACCGTCCTATTAGGCACTCAAAATCTTGTTGTTCATTTCTTCAATTTTTTTTCCTTTTCTTTTAACCTTAGACTTCTTCAATTTAGGGTAGTTTACTTCTTCAATTCAAGGTAGTTTTCTTTGATATAATCCTCTTCATCCTTGTTGGATCTCCGTAACCTATTACGTGAATTTAAAATGATGTAAATTACTGTAATTAAAAACTTACAGTGAGTTTCGTTAGTCGATTTCTTTGAGTTGCTATTGGTGGATGAATCAGGGAGAGATCTCTCGTTCTCTTGCTCATCGTCTGAAGGATAATTACAAAAGCAAACCACCCTTACGATTCCACAAACCAAGATCTGGCCGCACCTTGGTGTTCTTGAGATTCTCCGATCACTCTTCTCTCTGGCAACGCTTTCGCACAAGAAGACACACCACACACCCCCTCTTTAACTTGGATGCACCCTTTTATAAGGGAGAAAGACTTGGCATGAGGGCAACCACGTTCAAACGTGGTTGCCCCATCTTTGCCATGCAAACCACGTCTTTAGTTGATTTTTTTTCTTGAAAACTTCTTCACCAAGTGTGCTACCTGTGACTCTTCGATGCTATTGGAGAAAGATGCAAATTCTGATGAAAATGAAACATGAGGAACTTGATGATGAACTCCTTTCTTCCTTGTGTACCACAAACGGGATTCCTCTTTTTTATCTTGCTTCTTTTTTTTGTTGCTTCATCTCTAGCCTCTTGTATTCCATAATAGAAAATAAATCTTCTAAAGTACATACCTCTAAATTTCTTAACATATAAAATGCATTGACCATAGAAGAGCACTATCACATCCTTGAAAATGTGTCATGGGCATTCTAGAGCATATCTCGGTTCATCATGGTCTCTCAACCAACTCTTTGAAACATGAATGCATTATGCTCATCAATTCTTCATCCTGCATTTTAAAAGCATTTACCTGTGTTTTAAAAAGATCCCATTTTGTTAGCTTGGTTTCAAATGTTCGCTCATGCAGATTTATCAATTTATCCCATAGCTCTTTTGCACTTGTATAGTTCCCAACTTTGTTAATTTCTTTCATTAGGGTCAACGATACTTTGGCATTTATTGAGTTCTCCTCTTATTGCTTTTTTACTCATTTTGCCACATGAAGAATCTTTCCATCTCGATCCAGCAGAGGCTCATATCCTTTGTTCATTGCCAATGTCATGTCAAAATTGATTCTAAAATAGATCTCCATTTTTCTTTTTTAAATGTTGAAATTCCCTTGGACTTTAGTGGTGAAAACATGCTCTACGTTGTTTTGTTGGTGGTCAATGCTTCTAGAGTGACCTTTCTTTGATATGAATTGTTAGAATTGATGTGTGGATGGAATACTACTAAGGGGTATGTGTGCATAGCTTGCAACCTGCAAATTAAAATATTTTTTCTTTTTCTTGCACGCACAAGGATAAACAAACTTGTTAAATATGTATTGAATTTGTGTGTTTACTTGTGTTAGAGATATATGCATACTGGGAATAAGATAAGAAACAAAAAAAAAAAAAAAAGACAATTCTAACATTAGATTTTATATGGATTGGATCCCCATTCACAATGCATGGTCTTACTGATTCATTGCACGGTTTACTGATTTCTTAGATGAATCACTCTCAAAATCTATTATGAAATCTCCTCTCCTTTCCAAAGGTAGAGAGACTTTGTATCTCCTTTTACAATGATATAACAATATAACAAAGAAAAGAAGATTACCAAATGCTTGTAAAAGTTTCTGAAAGTATTTTGGATAATTATTTTGATCACTTAATGTTAGAATATCAATATCAAATTTGTGCATGGTTATGGAAAGAAAATTTGTCTAATGTTTATATAAATGGCCTCCAATGGCTAGTTTTCAAACAATTTTAGTTGACTGAAATCATCTAGCTAGCTGTTGTTAGCCAACAATCAAAAGTTTAATTTATTGAACCAATCCTTCAGCCAATTGGAACTTTATTCAGTTGACTCAAACCTAAATTTAGTTTACTAAACCTAATTGGGAGCATTTTATTTTTGAACACGAGGTTTAGTCAATTCAGTAGTTGATTTTACACGCTAATCAACTAGGATCACCTCTAGTTGACTCAATCTGCTTAAAGATCCTGATTTTACTTTACTTACACCTTCATAAGCCTATGTAAAACTAAGAATCTAGCTTGAGTGCAGAGTGCAGAGTGCAATTGGAAATTGTTCCTTGGTCAAAGGCTCTCTACAAGCCAACATGGTAACCTCTACATACTTTACTCACATTATCCCTTGATGATGCTTACCCAAAAGCATGATTACTCTTATATAATTTCACATAGTTCACAATCTTCCAAGTCTACAACCTCTATATCATCCTCCATGATGTTGCCCAAATACTTCTCACCTCTTGGTCTTCCCATGCTCAAAGGCATTGCCTCCAAGTCTTCACCACTCTCTCAAAGGTTTTCATTCTAGATCTTCAACCACTTGCCCAAAGGCATTGTCTCTAGGCCTTCAACCAACACAGTTCTGACTTCTCGAGGATCTCCATGCACAATCTACCTAGTCCATGCAAATTTGATTCACATATCATCACATGAAAAATGTAACTTTTAAAGCCTTTGTCAAATACATCAAACCATCCTCAAGGCAACATGATCGAACTCATTCACTTATGAGCATTTTTCCACCAACAATCTCCTCTAACCCCTTAGAAGCATCATCGTACCAACAATAGATTTCAATATTTGGACGGTAAAGTTAACTCATGATATATAATTTTGGTAAACTTAGATAGATATGCAAAAATTAAAAGGATGCAATAGAATTGATAAAACTTGTGTTCTTTGTGATAATTTTTTCAATCAATCGTGTTTTCTGTTACAACACAACCTTTTGGCATTTACAGATGTCAACGTTTGTTTAACATAATGCATACTTACTGCTTAACGTTTGTTATTTTCTTTGTATGATAGTGCATGCCGAACTGCTATTTGCAAGTCCAAAAGAGGGGGTTTCAAGGATACACACCCTGAAGACCTACTTGCAACAGTTCTGAAGGTAAGATACTTGTAGAAATGCTGAAAATTGAAATTAATTAACTTAAACAGAGAGATAAAACACTCAATTTAGGCATCATTAGAAATATTCTGAGTATTAATGATGGAATATCTACACTTTTAACCATAGGCATTGTTGGATAAGACTCAGCTGAAGCCAAGTGAAGTTGGTGATATTGTTGTTGGCACTGTCTTGGCCCCAGGATCACAGAGGGCAATCGAATGCAGAATGGCAGCATTTTATGCTGGATTTCCTGGTCACTAGATTTTTATGACAATTGTTTATGCTTTAATTAAAAAAAATCTTGTCTGAATACTTTACCCTGGAATAACAGACTCTGTTCCACTCAGAACTGTCAACAGGCAGTGCTCATCTGGTCTTCAGGCTGTTGCTGATGTTGCTGCTTGTATAAAAGCTGGTTTTTATGATATCGGTAAATTTTTCAGTAAATTGATAGTTGTGAAAATTTCTTGATGTTATGAATTTATTGGTTCTTCATATTTGATGTAGGCATTGGTGGAGGTTTGGAGTCAATGACTGTTGATAGTGTCGGATGGATTGGACCTGTTAATCCTAGAGTATGATTTAGTAACTTGAAATCTTTTCTTGTATTAAGTTCTAGAACTTAACCGGAAAAACAAAATAATTGAAGATCCTCATAAATCAAGTACAACATATGCTTCAGGTCGAAATGTTTGCACAAGCTCGAGATTGTTTGCTTCCAATGGGTATTACATCTGAGAATGTTGCACATCGTTATGGAATAACAAGGCAGGAGCAAGATCAGGCAGCTGTGGGTTTTATGTTTATCCATACTTCTATTCCTTTTAAGAGATTGCAATGTCTTTTTTTGCATGCCATCTTGTCTTTGTTTAGGTTAAATCTCATAGACGGGCTGCTGCTGCAAATGCTGCTGGTAAATTCAGAGATGAAAGTGTCCCTGTTACTACAAAGGTATTCCAAGCTTGAAAAAAGCCCACTGCTAAATCTTAGCAATTAGCAATATCTAAAATATTTATTTCCCCAAGTCAATAGGAGGATGATAACACACACACACATACATATATAGCGTCTCTTTTATTCTATCGCTATTCTGCACTTACCTGTTGCATTATTACCTTATGTAGGTTGTAGACCCAAAAACAGGAGAGCAGAAGCAAGTCACAATTTCTGTCGATGATGGAATCCGCCCAGAGACATCAATGTCAGTTCTTTCAAAGCTTAAACCAGCTTTCAAGAAGGATGGAAGCACCACAGCTGGTAATATAAACATAAGTTTTGTGAACATTATCCATCCCTTCACATCCTATTCGCCATCCACATAATAGATATGGCATCTGCACAGGCAATGCTAGTCAAGTGAGTGATGGAGCTGGAGCTGTCCTCCTTATGAGAAGAGATTTAGCAATGCAAAAAGGACTACCGATACTGGGTGTATTCAGGTTATTTCTCTATTTTGTACAAAGTTTCAATGAAATTTAAAATGTTTTTCTTTTGTGTCTATGTCATTACATTTCTATTGAGCGGATGAAGGTCCATAACTTTCCATAGGTCAAAGGTCTGCATATTTAAGACCATACTGTCTATACCATGAATTTGTATGGTTTATTTGTTTCTAAAAAATTGTTAGATCTTTCTGTGGTGTGTGCTCATCAATGCTCACCCCTTCATATTGGATGCACTAAGCTATATTATGTTATATTTCTAAGCCTTTTGAATTTCCTCTGCAATTTCATTGTTTTAAACACTTGATTCTATATTTGTTTAAGTGCCTTGTAATGTAATATTGTATGAATTATGCAATTTGTATAAGCAGGAGCTTCTCTGCAGTTGGAGTGGAGCCTGGTGTGATGGGAATTGGTCCTGCTGTTGCAATTCCGTCAGCAGTTAAGGCTGCTGGTATTCAGCTTGATGACATTGACCTTTTTGAAATAAATGAGGTATAATAAAGTATAGTTATTTTATTGAGATCTGCTGCAAATTATTAAAGGAAAAAACTTCTCTCAGTTTCTTTCCTCTCTAGGCTTTTGCTTCGCAATACGTGTATTGTTGTAAAATGCTGAACTTGGATCCTGAAAAGGTTAATGTTAATGGAGGTGCTATTGCTCTTGGACATCCACTGGGCGCTACAGGTATATTTAAACCTTTAAGTCCATTTGCCTGGTAATGATATTTTTTTTCAATTGGTTGATCTCGCTATTACCAGTTAAACTATTGGCCACGGTAAATAATTACAAACACTTCTTGAATGAGGCAAGATTCTCAATCCCAAGGCCCATTTAGGTCTTTTGCTATTTCGTGAGTTTGGTTAAAGTTTAGTTTCACATCAAATATTTAAAAGTGTGAATCAGATGATCAGGGATGAACAAAAAAGGGGGCAAAAAGTTACCTGGATTATGACTAGGTACGAGTTGAAAATTACAAGTTCTTGAGAGAAATTACTTTTAGGGTTAGTTTGAATTAAGGACTAACAATCAATCTTACCTGATCATACAATTAACACCTTTTCCTGCATTATATTTGGTTTCTTCGTAGTTTAACAGGGATGTGAAATGTTCACCGGCAACATCAGACAAAACAGTGTGTGGGTTGATAATTTATTCTCTTAGTATTTATTGGCTAATTTATTTGACACTGCTATTTCTGCAGGTTTTTTTTTTTTTTCAATTTTCTAATTACTCTTTTCATCATCTTGTCCCTTGTAAAGGCGCTCGATGCGTTAGCACACTCTTAAATGAGATGAAGCGGAGAGGCAAGAATTGCAGATTTGGAGTTATTTCAATGTGCATAGGTCTCATCCTTTTCCACAACTCATTCTCCTTTATCACAAATAGTACTTAGGATGTAGGTCCATATATCATAGATTAGATCTAGTAAAGATGTTTTTAACACTTACCGTGGGTAGAAGTAGTTTTATTATAATATTTAATTATTATGAAAATTATAAATTAAATGAAGGCATTTCATTAAATTAAATAAAGACATTCAATTAAACTAAATGGAAATATTTAATTGAATTAAATGGAGATATTTATGAAAATTATAACTAAATAAAGAAGCCTATAAAAATTTATAAACTAAATAAAGGAAATGAAATGAATGATTGAACCGAGTAAATGATATTTGCTTCACTAAATGATACTTGGGAATTAATAAAAGTTTATATGTAAAAAAATACTTTAATGTTTTGAGTCTCAGGTACAACAAGGGCATGTGAGAAAAACCATTATTAAATTTATACTGAACTAAATTGTGATATTATTTTTTAAAAAATTATATAAAAAATTGTTACTTTAATGCTATGAGATTATTGTATTAACAAGTGCATATAAAAAAAATGCACAAGTGCATGTAAATAAAAAGACTGCTATTAAAATTATAGTGAAGGGTATTTACTCTAGTTCTTGCTCCTTACTGCTTGCCTTGTGACAATTTATCTAATCCTTTTGATAAAAAATTACGGCAGGATCCGGCATGGGAGCAGCCGCTGTTTTTGAGCGGGGTGATGTGTAGATCTGCTAAGCAACACGCGTCCAGTCTAGTCAGACAGCTTCTTGTCCAAGGATGCTCTTCGTGGACCGGGTCTATAGCAAATAATATAATCTCATTAATTAATGTTATTAAGAACTACATATTTCGTATTTAGCTCATATTGCTTAATAAAAATGTAGGTGCAGCTTTTAATATAGAGTTGATTAGATAGATGGTGGCTCTCCCCTCCTTGTTCCAATGCTGTAAAGGGATGAAGTTTTTTTATGCTTTTGAGTTATATTTAATGTTTCAGTTTTATTTAGGGGCAAGTAACTCGTAACCGTACAAAATTCAGAAAACGTGGCTCGCGAAGTCTGGTTCGTGCATCTTGTGATGTAGTGCCCCGTCCTACCTTGCTCATCTTAACATGCAGAGTGATTATTAATTACCTTTGATAATAATGCCTCTCTAGCATCGAAATTAGTTAAATGATATATAGCACCCGTAATGATAAATGTGAGGTATGCCTATATGAACTCTAAAGGGGCGTTTGGTATGGAAAATTTTCTATTTTCTATTTCTGGAAAATAGAAAATTTTGTATGGTAAGCTATTTTTCATTTTCTGTTTTTCTGTTTTTTGGAAAATAGAAGCTCGTTTTCTGGAAAAACAGAAAACTCATTTTCGTT
>JBAMHZ010221761.1:0-14095 GCA_037177395.1 Alpinia galanga | reverse complement strand
TTCACAAAAATGGATTTGCAAGGGGGGCAGAGAGGGGGCAGAGCTCTCGCTGCTCTTCTTCTTCTGCTTTTCCTACTCTGTTTTTTTTTTACACAAGGATATTTAAATTTTCAGTTTGATTAATTCTTGAGAAGATCAGTCTAACTCTAATCCTGTGGTCCTATAGAAATGCTTCTTTAATAAATGAGTTAGAAGAGATTGGAGCCCGGTAAATTTTCACTCATCGATAGGATATAACAGGGAAGCACTTGTAATTTTTTTACGGTTCAATTTAAATGTCACAATTGTATTATTCCTGAAAAATTATTCAACGTTAACATTTTATTATATTCGTCAAATAAACTCCTGTACAGAGGATTATATTTATAAATTTTTCTAAAATTTATCATTGAACATTATCTTAATAAAGAATCAAATTATATTCTCTTATAAAATATAAAATATCTTTTCATTTTTAGTACTGAATCGTACCCGTAAAAACATTGCTTGCTACTTACCAGACAAAGTGAATGCGATATTATTTCTCATACCTTCATCGCATTTTTACTTTTTCCGCTCCAAGAGAAATAGACGAAGGAACAGATAACAAAGGCCAGCGAGAACACTTAAGAAAATAAACTAAAAATTGAAAGTGATTATCAATACTGGCAACAGAGTAGCCTTCACTGTAACGATGCAACAGAGCATCCAGGACCCCTCTGGGAAAACTCTTTGGATAAATTTGAATCCTTGAAAGAATAACTCTCTGAAATATCTGAACTATGGATAAAAGTGGTCAAATTAAAGGAAAAATTATTTTATTCATTAAATATTTACCTTAATATAACACACAATCTAACATAATATGACAGGGTTAACTCTTATAGACGAAGAAAAAATTATTCATCTTCAAAATTAATCAAACAAAACCCAAAAGAATTAATTCAGATACGTAGATTACAAAAAAAAAAAAAAAAAGAATAACCTTCACTTCTGAAAATAAACTGAAAAAATGAATATGTTTAGGAACAAAAGACGTCTGACATTCTCCTCAATCTATTTCCTTTGCTTGAAATAAACCACAGAAGGTGGACTACGAAATCCTAAACAACAAACCTTATTCTACAAACTAACGTTTGTATGGCGTAACCCAAAATTCTCATCTGGCAAAAGTTCCATTAGGATTAGGGTAATGTAATCAAACTAAGGATTGGTACAATCATGAGCTGCTCGTTAATGAGCAGGAAAGAATCTGACATGTCTACACTGTCTCAACTTAACTACAGCATTTTGTGTTCTCCTCAGTAGGAGGTCAACATAGATGCCACCGAGCACAACTCTAGGATTGTCAGGTAGCACACTCAGGGCTTTGTTCACAAACGTATCAGCTTGCTCTGCATTTCCCTGTATCGCAGACAATGCTGCAAGATTTACATACAGTGCTCCGCGAGCTGCTTCAGGCTTCAGAAAGATTATGCTTTGGACTTCACTACTTTTTGCATTTTGAGTGCCAGCAAACTCATATGCATCCCCACTCTTATCTATTCGCCATTTCTCCACGTCTTCATCACTGTAAGGCAATTGGACAACGTTTTTCTCTGAAACATAAATAGACAAATGCTCGACAGCTTCTCCGACTCGGTCCAGGTAGCAAAGTGCTTCTGCAGCATATACATGACCCAGAAATGTGTACATTTTGGAACAGTCTGGCAATTGCAGAATTTCTTTTGCCGCAGATAGTGCTCTCACTGGATTTCCTAAACTCAACTCTAGATATGCTAGATTAGCCAGGACAGCTTGCCTTATCATGTTGTTTTCCTTTCTACGCATTTCCTCATGCAAAGATATAGAGCTTTGTAATAACATACTTGAGATCGTACCTCCCTTGGTTTCTTTAAGTTCACCATTAGTAGCAGATGTTGCATTAAATGCCTTAGAATCACTTGTCACTGCGTTCTTCTGGCTCAAGCTCTTGGCACTTGCAGAGGTTGATTGATTGGTCTCTTCTTTACTTGATAGAGATGCACTTGACTGTATCTTTTCGGTATGATCCCACAAATAAAGAGCATTGAGTAAACAACGGCGAGCAAATGGGATTGAAAGTCTAAATTTTCCATCAGGAATGACTACAGCATCCTCTCCCAAGCGCTTGTGATATCTGTTTGTCGAACTCAAATCATCAATCACCAAGTGTCTCCACTTGCCTGATCCAACTACATGAACCTTAACCACTTCACCCTCTGACGATGATTTTCCTAGAAGACCTTTCTCCAGTGCTGACAAGCAGCATTCAGCAAACCGAAGCCATATAATGGGTCTCGAATAAAATATGGCCTTGGATTTATCAAAACATTGAGCTGCAACCACCGGTTTTCCACAATGAAGGTATTGCAAACCACAATTATATAGTATAAATAGTGACTTTTCTTGAGAAAAGGAGGAAAGTTTCAGAGGTTTCTCTGTTCGAAGAGAAACGCTACATTTCAAGGCCTTGGAGAAAAGCAAAGTTGAAATGTGATGTTTGCCAAGCTGTTGGTATATGCATCCCATATTGTTGTTGAACATACAAAGCATTCCTTGATCAGACCTGTTACTGGACGTTGTTGTCAAAAGTTTTATGGCTTTCCGATGGTTTCCACGAGCATACTCCAACTGAGACTTCAAAAGAAGTGCTGTAGATGAATCTCCAAAACGTGCTATGTTCATGGCAAGCTTGATTTCACGCTTTGCAGCCTTCAGGTTCCTTGCAAGTAGCAGCAGTCGAACCTTGTAAAGATGCAAATTTAGCTTAAGGTCAATGGAAGAAGCTTCTTGATCAGGTGATAACTTCAAATTATCATTTGAAATGGGTCTCTCCAACTTCTCACTACCAGTATCCAATGTTGAATATAAGGTCTCATATTCTAGTGTCTCATCAGTTAAAGTTCTTCCCAAAGCATTATCAGAAGAATTCCCATTGCCACTTGAATCTGTAGTACAGACGTCTGGAGCAGTGACATTGCTTGTAATTGCAATTTTCATCCCTTGGTTAGACTGTTGTTGGGTGCTGCAACCACTATCTACTTGTCCTACCGCATAAGTAATACCAAAAGATTTTTCCAGATACTGAATGACATCCTGAAATAAAAGCATAAGATGTTTGAATGTAAAATGAAGGGGAAAATGCATTTTAATCCAAGCATTGCATTTCACATGGTAAATCTGCTCAACAAATCCAAGATCTAAATAAAGATGTGATTTAATTTGTTTTATAGTCTTGAATTGTATCATCTATATTCTCCGGCCTCTAGGTTAGGCTGTTATCATAAATTACCTACCATTATGAATTGACAGCGGTTTCTTCATGTTCATAAAGATAAGGGTAGCTTTTAAGTTTTGCATTATCTTTGACTACTACTAAAAAAAAAAGACAACTTGGTCCACAAAGCTTCTGTTAATACGGAGTTCTGGAGAAGGGTCGGACCATATTGGATCTATTGTACGTAGTCTTATCTTATATTGCAAGAAGTTGTTTTCATAATCCAAACCCATAACCACAAGATTATGTGGCAGTATCTCTACCATTGCGCCAAAGCTCCCCTTCAACTACTACTATCATGAATTCTTTCAGCAATAACAATTATAGGCAAACATGATTTTGATAGGCTATAACAAATGATAGGAAGTTAATCAAAATGCAGGTAGATCTCTTAGTGCACAGATTCCACAAATGCAGCAAGATAAATTATCCATTATAGATTAAAATCGAGACTAATTAGATATTTTTGTTTGTGATAGTCCTTCCTAGGTTTGGAGGAAGAGAATCATTATATCAGGGTAAAAAGTTACTAATCATAAAGATGCTTTCCCACACAACTCTGAGAAGTTGCTAGTTAAAGATTGACCTGAAAAAGTAATTTTTATGGCTCTGATAAACATAATTGATATCCTATGCAAAGAGCAAAAGTCAGCAGGTGGACTTCGAAGTCACTCGTGAGAGGACACCATCTTAATATATAGAGCCGCATCCCACAATGATTAATCTGCGAACGGGACAACCACTAAATCAAGGTTTAAAATCTCATTCTGAGCCAAGGTTTTAATCCCTAACCAGAATGAAGTTGTTTGGTGTCGTTTTCATCCGTGCAGACAAATAGAGACGGTCACTTTAATGAGCAAGAAGAGGAAGGAAAAGAATAAGAAACGGAAGGGGAAGAGAAGTAGGAGAAGAGGGAGCTTACCTAAAGAGGAGAGACAACACTAAAGCTGGAGAAACATAAGTTGCTAAACACAATCTGTCGCTGGAACATGAATTGCAACATGTGAGCCAACATTGAAAAAAAGTTTCAGCAAGGAGGGTATGGTGCAGAGGAGCATCTGGCATGGAGTCATGCCTTCTGGCGCAAAGGAAACAACACAGCATTGTTGCGACAAAGGAATGAATTAGATCTTCTCATATGAGCTCTCATTTAGCAGCTCAATGTGATAAACTATTCAGAAGTAGGAAGGTGTGGCCGAACAAAACATCTCGCGGTGAAGTTGTGAAAGCAAACATAGGTTTCACTCGTCATATATCAAAGACAACTCGAGATTTTAATCCCTTCTTAAATATATAATCACCATGCATCATGGTACTCATGCATGAGGGACCATGGATGTGGAACATTCTAGCTTAAAGTTGTTTGGTAAGTAAGTTTTAAATCCAAATCCCAATCAATCACAACAAATATTCAAAAAAAAAAAAAGAGAGATGGAGATAGTGTCTTTCTAAACCCAAATATTTTATATAGAGGGACATGCTATACAGAGCGAGAATACATATGAGGCGATCAGTTCAAGTTATTGGACATCAAACCAAAAGAGAAAAAAAAACAACTAAAGAGCAGACTATGGCAAAATCTTAATGACAAACAAAGTCTCTTGAAAAAGACATTAATGTGACTATAATGGTGTAAATATATAAATGCAACAAACTAAGTGCTAAAGTTGTACATGCAGAAACTTAATGAGTCTCTCAAAAATTCAGGAAACTTAGAAAGAATCTTAAATAGCATGTCAAGTGCATATAAATAAACTATGCTTCAAAACCAAAAAAACACACACAGTCATTTAGACACAAAAAGCCAAATCCGATCTAGCAACTAAAAAACAGATATTCAACAATTTCATTTTGTGCTCGAAAGCAAAATTTAAAGACACAAAGGAAAGTAAAAAGTAAAAGGTACAAGTCACAATAAACTTACTGCAGCTTTTGAAACATCTTCACAAATTAATGCCACATCCAGCAAAAGAAGACACACACGAAGAGCTATTTGCTGTACAGGAAAAAATAGTAAGGCAGAATAAATGGCATTATTTTATCATGAATACATAAATTGACTAAATTATGTCATATACCTCTTCAATTGGCTCAATATTCTGGTATAGCTTTTCGAGAATAGATAATGACTGTGAATACTCATGAATATGGTAGAGGATGATAGCCTGTGAAGAATCTAATTAACAAAAGTAACAAGAAGAGAACCAGCTCCAAACTCATTCAATGATTATGGAACGATAAATTCAGTTGAAATACAAAATAATACATACAATGTTTAGCAACGTTACTGAAGTGTCAAACTCTTGGGCATAGACAACTCTGCTGCTATTTATAGCAGAACTTTGATGAATTGAAGCACTATTTGATTTAGACCCTGGAACCATTTCGCTTCCACTGCTATTCTCAGACTCAATCTGTTCCCGACAAGAATGAGCAAGCTTTTCACTTTGCTCCTGTAACCATAATAGCAATTTAGTCCAAAGGTGTAGTGGAGGAAAATAGCTTTTCAGTGCAAGAACATTATTAGCGAAAGAATATCCTAGAATATTAATTGAATAGATAAACATGGATATAATTAACTTTTTCAGATGCTGAACAAATTTTTAAAAAACTGGTACAATTATATATAATTATAATAAAACACTAGCAATATCTAGAATACAACAATGAAGGAGAGATGATCCAAAAGAGCAGCTGCATTTTCTGCTATAACAGAACATATGATTCTAACAAACTGTTTAACCTTATAATATAGCATGTTAAATATGATCATACTACATAATGTCATATGTTTAATATGATCATAACTTTAATACTGGCACAGTTTCCTCAAGAATGTTAGTATGAAGTTAAGAAGATGTTAGCATGAAAATTTCTTCAGGCATTAATTCAAACAGCAGATTGGTGAAAATCCAGTATAACTTACTATAAGCTTGTTTAATGCATCAAGAAGATTCCTAGGATCAGTGAAACCATCTCGCAAGTATTCTGCAACAGCAATATTATGAAGAACCTGAAATAAATAGAAAAAGTATAGTGAAGAGTTCACTCAAAGAAGAAATGTACATAGGTGAATAAACATTCTCTTCTATTGTATGCAACTCAACAACAAATCATCATATACTTTAGAAAACAGTGGGAAAATAGACTTGCTTTGTATAACAGACAATTGATGCATTCTGATATGAGAAACAACATCAAGGCCTGAGTCACAGCTATTCAGGTTGGCTAAAGACAAACTGTGTAAAAGCCTTTGCACATAACCATACACACAAACTAGAAGTGTGGGTACCAAATTAAGCACCTTCTTCTTACATATGGAAAAACCATATTGTATCATACTCTGGGAAACATTGAGATTTCTATTAAAATGGTAAACTTGCATGATTTATTTTTTATTTGTATAACTTCCAATCGATTGACTTCGGTGTGTAGAAAAACCAAGTAAAACACAGTGTAAAATCCTTAGCATAAGTCAAAGATTATTTAAATCAATGACATAATAATCGAAGTGTACAAATAAAACAACTAGATATTGGAGCCAGCTCAATGCCTGAGACATGCTAAACAAGCAAACTCAATTGAGGGATTTATGAATTAGAAAGGTCCAAACTTGCTGCACATGAAAAGTAATGATATTGTGAAGCAAGTGCTACTAAACACAGTAATTTTTACCACAGTTGATGCCTTATGGAAGTTCAGGTGCAAGAAAAGATAAGAGCATCTTGAGGTCTAATCTTAACAAGTTAACATCTAAGCTACTTGGACACTAAATGCAGGCTCCTGATTTTGACTCTAAAATCTACAGTACTCAAAGCTCACACACGTTTACAGTACAGTCTTCTTCCTAATGAATTCACAACACAGAATGAGAGTTTAAAAAGGTCCATTAAGCAAGATTGACCATAGAAAAAGTTAAATCCTGGTGCTTTCACTTGTCCTTTTGCCAAATCTCCTAACAGAAAAACTAATCCCAACATTGGTCGTGAACTTTCTGCAATCCCCTTATAAAAGTTATCAAATCTCTACTGGCTCACAAATAAGCTATCCTTACACCACTAAAAACATGTGCAAACGATGCTCATCTCCTCTCCATCTTTTTAGAACCCCATCCAAGCAGCAGTTTTCATTAAGAATTCATGTTAATGCGCCAGCTCAACCAGATAGAAGCTTTTCATAAATATAAAGAAAAAGAAACAATTGATACAATTCAAACTCCTAAAACCATAAGTTGGCATTCCAACTTTCAGGAGTTGCACATTAGCACATCCTTTGGAAATACAAGGGTGAGGAAGAAACAACAAAAGGACCATGATAGGCGTAAGTAACAAAAAATCGAATAAGTTAGCAAAAGCATCACAGTACATCCAATCTCTCTAACCAGAAATGGACCAGGTTGCAAAATCTCAGTACCATAAAAAAGATAATCAGACGCACCTTTGCATCATCCTTCTTTTTTTCAAGCAGCTGGTTCAACACATCGACGCACTCCTGGAACCGCCGGTTCTGGAATAAGAAAGCAGCGTCCTTGGCAAGCCCTTCGGCATCGGAAATAATCCCTTCGTCGTTCGCAGGCCCATCCTTGCTCCCGGCCAAGGCCGAGGCGGCCGACGAAGAATCTAACGAATCCTTGGCTTCCATTCTTCAGATCAGAGACGTTCGATCAGATCCGGAACAGCAAGCCGCGCAAATAAGATAGGCAAAGTGGCAACAGGGGAAGGAGGAATCGGGGGAGAGGGATGATCCAGTTGCAAACTAGGGCGGGGTATGAGCAAGGGTTTCGGCGGCAATTGTGAGGTTTTGAAGAGGGGCAGAAAGCTAGGGTTAGGGTTCCAAGTGGAGGAGAAATGGACAAGAGCAGAAGAAGATTTGAAAGACAGTGGAGGACAGGAGTTCGGAGATCTCCGTCGCTCCCTCCGCCGGAGAGAGAGATTGCGACGGGCGGTGTGGAAAGAGTCGAGAAGAAGTCGGCGAGTATATACAAAATAGCGAGGGAGATGCCGAGATGCAAAGGAAAAGGAGAGAGGACGAAGATGATGGACGAGGAAGCGGTCCTGATTGGGCCGCCTTTTTATCTGCGCCTGCTTTTCTCGTGCTTGAATTAATTTGATAATTTTTTTGTTATTTTTTAGGCAAGCCGCAAGTGCCCTACAACACTTTCTATTTCATGAATGCTTTTTTTTTCTCCTAAAACCAAATTAAAAAAAATTATTATCGGGTCATAGTGCTGCTCATATATTCAACTCAATCTTATTCATATTGCTGATAACTACTTTATAAAACTCGAAGCATTTTTAAACTTTATATGAAAGAGAGTTTCTTTACTATTTGGGCATTTGCTTACAAGTTACAACAAAGGTTTGGTACGATATCACTGAAAAAAATAAGAGTTTCTTTACTATTTTTTTTATAAAAGATAACTCACTGATACTTATTGTATTTGTGGATGCTTGCATGGCCAATTGGGGTTTTCTTACAAATTCAGGAAGAGAAGTGCCAGTACCATGCGAATCGTTTTGTTGTCTATTCAAATTCAGAATGAGATGGTTGGGCTATACAATATGCCAAATTCATCGAGCGAATCGATAGGAACAAGAGCATTGGTTAGGAAGCAAACAATACAGGAGCATAAGAGTCTCACCTCCCCTATATTGCAAGTATGCTGCACACACTCACAGTCTTGCTCCACATTACATGTATGGCACCACTTCGTTAGAAAACAGTCTCATAGATGTATTCCGTATCATCGAATCCTGAGAAGTGTGTCCATTTTATACCTTGACAGGTCCACCGGAATTCCTTCTTTGTTTGTTTCGAGTTAGCAAAGTACTTAAGGACCAATCTGTGTTATGTTGAAGGGTGATAGTAGTGAATGTTCTAGCTCATCTCTTGTTGCCTCTGTAAACTGAACATGTATCCATGAAAAGTCACTGTATTGATTGGCACTATGGTTTGATGCCATAGTTTCACGAACCTCTTTTATAAACTTAGATATTGTAGTAATGTAAATGTTGACCTTCTCGTGGCATTCAGGAATGCTTTTTATCTCAGCTTGAACACCCTTCAGAACTGATCTGTAAATCTTTAAGCCAGCATCTAGTGTCACACTTCCGCATTCACTTGTCATAATCTCAAAATTTTCAGGAAGGATGATTGAGAAAACCACATTTAACTGGTCGTTCAGGTTCCTAATATCCCATGGCAACCACTTGATATGATGATCCACTGCTGGTGAGTTGTTCTCTGAGCTACATCCAGATTGGTCAGTTTGTTCGACTGGAAAGAGTGAGTGCTCCTCACCATTCGGGATGGTTTCACCAACAGCAAGTTTTGACAAAAGAAATTCATTAAGCAAATCAATGCAAGTGTTCCATACATGCCTGTTCCCATCATTGAGTCCCTTCAAAAATACCACTTTAAGAGTTTGCCAAAAGGTGGTAGCCATAACTGAAGGATGGTTTACTGAAAGATCCAATTTGTGTAGAAGATACTTCCATGTAAGCAAACACCGCAAATGAACTGATAGATCACATTTGCTTGACAGGATTCCATGTATTGGGGTCATCAGAACTTTTATTCTTCGAAGCAGGCCATCAATTTTTACATCAGGACTAGCAGCAGTTGCTGATCTAGTTTGCTTAATCACATTTTGAATTATATTTATCCAAATTTCAGTAAACTGAGGTGGCAGAAGTGCATCGATTAAAGATTCCCATGCAACCTGTATGCCCAATATTTCAACAAAAGACTGATAAAATGAGATCCAATGACAATGATGCACAAGTTTAACCTGCTTACCAGCATAGCCACTTGAACTTGAATATCAGGATCAACAAATGTTTGCTCAGGAATTTTGAGCATTTTATTAATTAAATGTCTATCTTTAAGTGCATCAGAACCAAGAAGGCTGATATACCATCCCCAAGCTTGGATAATGTCAATTTTTTGTCTTTGATCTTGTGTAACTTCCATCATGTCCATCATTGTTGGAAGAAGTTTTCGCTTAATGTCAGACATCACTGCCTGTTCAAAAAGGAGCAAGAAAAGCAACAAAAATATATACAAGCTCAGAAAGTCTTACTAGAGGTAGTAATTTAATACTTTTCCCAAGCAGGAAAACATAGAGATACAACAATTTGTTTCCAATGTGGCTCAATCCATCTGGATAACACCTACAACTTAGTTGGCAGGTCAAGCTAATGAACTCTACTTGGTCAAACCATATAACATAAGAACTATCAAAATTTAATATGGATAAGTATATACCACTGCCATCATAATAGAAGACTGATCAAAATTGTGATGCAAGATCTGTGAATAAATATTGACATTTAAGGCTTGTTGAATGGGAGTTAGAACCAAAATGTAAAAGTTTTACAATGAATATAACAATCATCAAATGCTGAAAGATGTGTGCAAGTCCAAACTTTTATTAACTTGAGTGGAAAGGAGATCTTCATTTAAAGAGATTGCTTTAAGTGGAATTTTGGGTTGTAAAATTGAGTTTGAACAGAAGGTAAGAAAAAATTGGATGCCAAACTTTCCAACAAGCATGCCAACTGAAATAGCACTAAATTAAGCACTGTGTAAGTTATTCCATAAAAATATCAAATAAATGAGGTAGTACCATGGAAAGAATAGCTGGAGAAGGGCATATAATGGATTTTGTCCTCAGAAGGCATCTCTCTGCAATATCCCTTTCTCTCTTGTTTTTGTTAATAAGTCTTCTGTACAGCGGCGGAACCCAAATGTTTGACATGTTTCTCATTTCCACAGAAAACTTAGACAATGCCATTAAAGCCTAGAATAAGGACATAAAGAACTTAGAGACAAATCTACACGTATTATCACAAATTACTAATTGGAAAATTCTGCAGTAGGGTTGCCGCTGATCATCTCTATGGCAAGTTTAGAAATTAAATGTGTATTGGTGAAGTAGCATAGTTCTGAGATGGTTTTGTCAGGTTTACTAAGGTATTGATTGGACAAATCATTATAAGAGATGTTTTGCTGTAGAAGGGCATCATAATGAGTAATGAATCTCAAGACTTATGTAATGGAAAGAAGGAAACTATCACTCATCTATTTAATAAATGCAGCCCTTTGAAGCGTGCTAGAAATACAGCAGCACGATTTTTAATATTCTTGTTGATGATTGTTTTGAATGTTTCAATCAAGGAAGGAGACATGGAAAGCTATGCAGGGCAACAAATTCTTCTTTCATAGAAATGGGTTTTATGGAATGAAAGCAAGAAAGTCATTTTCAAGGAAATATGGTTCAGAATTTTCCATTGAAAAGCTGGTTTTTAAATGAGCACTCCTGGTTCAGCAGAGCCCCCAAAGAAAGAAATGGATTACCTTTCTGATGAAGCAATTGAATAAACTATAATTGATGGGTATTGCTTTTTTCACTCTGTACACATCTGCTACCACTGTATTTATTTTTTCAGACTAATATTCTTGTTATATATGCAGCTTTCTAGATTGCTTAGGCTCATCAACAGTGAGCTAGCCAACATATCCTCTTCTTTTTTTCCAAAATAATAGGTATTAAAGTAATATATGGGAAGTAGAAGTTAGTAACCATGCAATTACTTATCATTTATTTCTAAAGTTGTAGTTACATAATGTTGGACGAATATCTCTCAGAAAAAATCTTTTTCATTTAGAATCTACTTGATTTTGACATTTCTAGTAACCTTGTTATTCAATTCTTTATATACCCAATTAGTATTAACAATACTAATTAAATTTTAGATTTTACTTCAAACTTCTTTAGCAGACTTCCTGTTGCATAAATCACCATTAGCAATAATACCTCTTCCCAGAAAAGAATTATTGTCCTGAATGTTAATTATGTATGCTGTTAATATTATTTTTTGGGAAGTATTCATATAGGAGTAGTAGCTGTTAGCAGTTAATAGAAGAACACCAGTAAGAACAGAACAAAATATGACAAGTTAATGACAAATAGCTGAACGTTCAGTGCATTCTTTCATCATAGCAACCAAAAAGAAGAAAGTAAAGTGTGCATTTGCAGTTCAACTTACGATCATATCCAAACAATAAAGGATTGTAGAGGCCATATTGCCTAAATATACTCCAACAAACTATCTTCATAATGTATTCATTCCTAAACAAAACAGTTTATCATATCTCTGAAAGGCTACTTTCACCTTAATAATAACCATGTCTGACTTTCTCAACTTAATGGTCCTTAGCATGATAAACAGGGCGTTCGTGTATGTTATCTTCATCTTACATTATCCCTACAAGGACGATGCAATCAATGGAAGACAAGATACAACGTCAATGTTTGACAATGATAACACCAAGGAGGGAAAAAAAAAAGAAGAAGAAAAAACGTAAGAAGACCAAGACACAAAATTATCAAGACCCAAATAATAAACTGATTATAGATCTAACCAATGAACCTATAGAGGATACATCTATATGGCTGGACATGAGACAGTCTGCTGCATATATTATAGTCTCCTCATTAAAGACTGATATGAGAAGCAAAACCTGACCTGAGTGGCCTCATATGTGATTGACAGAGAACCAAAAGGGTTGTCAAGGGCGTGAATAATGGCCTCCAATATCAAGTGCAAGCGGAACTTGACAACCGAAGGTCCTATTTGCTGAACGGAGAAGCACCACACTCCCAAGTTACATATATGCTGCAATGAGAAACAATGCATCCATTAATCACTGATTCATAGGCACACGCTAACCTAAAATACCAAAAGCATCCAACCTTGATCCTAGTTATGGTTATCAGCTTCACAAGCGATTCCAGCGCCAGGATCGCGCCCTCCTCTGCAAAGCCCGGCACACTCATATGAAACATCAAAAACTAGGCATGAAAAAATTGGGCGAAAAGGAAGGCATTTTTAAACCTGAAAACCTCGTTACGAGAGAAGGGTGGTACAGCATGAAGCCGAGGCACTTCAGAGAATATGCGGCGCTGATTTAGGGCACCGAATCAGAATGCGAGTAGATGGTGAGCACTCGTTTGGGATTATTAACGAAGCGAAGTAATAGAAGGGAATCCTACGTACGTCTCTTCGTCGCAGTGATGGATGTCGGAGAGGAGGAGGGGGAGGAGATGAGGGAAGGAGTTGGCGAGGGCTTCGAGGGAAGGAGGGTGGTCGGAGGCGCCGCGGTGGAGGGCCTGGAGGAGGGTAGCGTAGGCAGTGGCACGGTGAGTGAGCGTCTTGATCTCTTCGATCTGCCGGCGGATGAGGAGGAGCAGGTCTTCAGCCTCCGCCGCCATGGCCGGGAAACGTCTGGCGAAGTTAACGCAATTGGCGGCAACAGGGAAAATGCAGATGGCAGTAGAACAAAAAACAAAAAACAAAAAAAAAATTTAATAGTTAATTAGGAAAGTATTCTTTTCCAAAAATAACAATTTTACTTCAGTCTCAAATCCTCCCTGTGCACAAGAAAATGAACAAATTTAGTTTTTTTTTTTTAACGATTACTAATTCCGTCCATTTAATCATATTATTATGCATGATTAATTTCTTATATAAAAGGTGATTCATTCGCCCTTCCGTCAATTAATTCTATAGTCAATACGAAGAAGATAAATCACAAGGAGCACTTCATGTATAATTGATTTCAAACTCTAACAAAGTAGGATGATCATGTTAAATCATCGGTCATCATTAGATTAAAGTAAATATTTAATATATATATATCCATTAAACAATTTTATTAATGTTAGGTTGTTCTTTTGAAGAAATGCTATATAGGTTCAACGACTGTAACATCTCAACAAACACTGCTATATCTCTAAAATTCAGGTGTAGTAAT